>VDFB02111485.1:0-17224 GCA_007258455.2 Sequoia sempervirens | reverse complement strand
AAGTTATTATCCTACCATATAAGCCTACAACATGGAAATCAACAACTTAAACTATTCAAATTTAGCTTGACACAGTGTTTTATTTAGAACAAAAGCATAAAGAAGGAAAGCTTGATAAATTCCATACATGCACAGTCTCAAAGATTTATTCCATATAATTTGTGCTTGAATATCAAATGAACTTTAAAATAGAGGTCAGATGCCAATGCGACAATAGTTTGAGCATAAACAATATAACATGTGAGAGAAAATCAGTTCTACAACTCTACTTCTAAAAAATAGTTCTAGAACCTAAGAAAACTAAAGAAACTTTTCCTCGGCAAACGAAACTGAAACTTGGAACCAACCCTTTCCTTCTATCACCACCTCAGATTATTAATAGCTGCAAAAAGAAGAAACCACTGCCACAACACAAAAGTAATTGCTTCTAGATGTTGGCATTTGATAGCACAAAATCTAATCATAAATATTTAGTTAGGTCACAGTTCAATCTTTTCACATCAATTCTCAACGGTTGCATTAACGCTCTTTAGATATTTAGAAAAGATAGTTATCTAAAAATGATCAAATCCTGGAAAACAGCCTGGAAAAATTTTAGTTAACCAATCACGTAACCCAACGGCACCAACTCAAAGCTTCCATCCTACAAACCAAAAAGAGTCCAGCAAGCTCTGACAAACTCCCAAAAGAGATCGCTTCACAAAAGTGCAAACTACTCACAATGAAGAGATGATGTGTCAAACAGGAAAAATTATCAAAGTCATGAATATAGCTCCTTGAGAAAATCTCCAATGAGCTGACACGTGTTCTGACTCGCTCCTGAAAGAAAAGTGAAAAATGAAAGTTGTGCAACCACCACATGGCACATTGTGCAGCTTTTTGACAACTTTACTAGAGTGGGGACACATTTGAAGCCAAAAACATATTCAAGCCAAAAATCAAAAATGATCGAGGCAAAAATGCTTCACATAACCATAAATCTTTATTATCTCTAAATTATATCCAACACAAATGGACCAATACTTTAACATAAAAAACTATTTGTTGGTATAAAAATAACACATTATTATTTAAAATATAACTTAAATCCAGCAAAAATAGACCTATAGTTGAACACTAATTTTTTTTACAATCCTTCACATTTCATGGGAAAATACAAGGTATTTATTGTGCTCACCTCTTATATTTGTGATAGGAAAAACTATTAATATGAAATACTCCAATATATATACATTGCTACCCCAATAGTTGTACATGTAAGAATAATATTTTTCACTATGACAACAATACTTGTTTAAATGAGCATCTTATTTTGTAATTTTTTAATTTAATATGATTCATATAGAACCATTTAATTACATATCCCCTTAAGTTTTATGAAAAAAAATTTGTTGATACTTTATCTTAATATTAAAAATAGGGGCATGTAGCATTGAAATCTTGTAAATGAACATTAGGATCTTGTTTTCCATAACATAGATCAAATCTAGGTGCTAAGAAATTCATAGGAAATGGATATGTACTTTCATAGGAAATGGATATGTACTTGCAACTTCAAATGCCAAAAATTTATAGTATGGATGATCATATGCAGTAGAGTCTTGTGTGGTTTAATTTCATCCACTTTCTTATTAAGTTGATTGAGTTACTTTAGTAGTGTCCAAGGAAGAGGTGGGAATGGTAGTGATGTGAGGAACATGGTTAATAATAGAGGTATGGAGAGTTTTTTTGGTAAGATGAAAGAACATAGTATGAGAAGGAGATTCTCCATTATAAAGTAAGGTGGTTATCAAATGAGGAGTTGCATGAGAAATATAGGTGTATGGGGTGATGCTACTGTACACATTGGTATGAGTATATGTGAAATGATGAAAGCGAAGTTAATATGGATAGTGAAGGGAATAAATCTTGGGAATGTAGGATGAGGGGAAGAAGGATCAAAATTAGATGGATATTTTATGGGTGGGGTAGAATATATACTATTCATAGAAGCCATACAAATTCCAACATCATAAGAATATATCCATATCATAAGGGGGTCCTACTAATGTACATAATAGTTGATTATTAATATTAAACATTAGTACTTACCGCAATAACTAAATATCTTATGAGAGAAACATATTTCTTTGTAATGTATACCATGATTATAGTCGTGTTGCTCTTCATGTTCCTCAAAATCATTCTCAACATGAGATTTATTAAGAGTTTCACTAAGAACATCATATTTAATAAATTAAGTAATTTGAGTATTCAAATTAGGACTTCTTATTTAAAGAGTGTGAGAATGTGTATGGTATAAGAATTAGGAGAATCTAGGAGATAAAATACAAGCACAAATGAACAATGCATAAGATTGCATTTAGATGACCAAAATTACAATGAGTACAAAGCCTTGCATATATAGGAAAGGATGAGGCAATCCACCTATGAGGTGGATTGATAAGTGTAGACACGTAAAATATACTGATTGACATTGTGCATCTGATCTTGACCACTAACACCATTTCATCCTGAATCATCCAGGCTCGGTCTAACCATATAATCGAATAACCTTTATTTGATTTAATTCATCACATTTCATCTCTTAATAGAATAAATCAATTTTATCTTGTTAAGTCATTATCTCTTGTTAATTAAATAAACCATTTTATTTAATTAACTCCTAAATCTTTGTTTTAATTAAATAATTCATGTTATTTAATTAAATCTCTATAGTTCCTCTATTAAATTAAATAAATCAAACATTTATCTAATTTAATCAAACATCACCCCCTTTGGTTAAATAAATCAAAATATTTATTTAACTAGGTCTTAATCATTTTCACCTCTTTTTGATTTATTCCAACCCACAAATCTAAATCAATTAGTCAAATCACTTAATTCCTTCATTAAATTAATTAACCTTGATTAATTTAATCTCTTCTCATGTCCCATCCTCCATCTTTTGCAACTTGCACATGAAAATAGAGTTATTTGATTTATTAAATCTCTATTTTCTTCAACAAGGCATCTTTCAAGGAATATTCCTCAAGTTTGAATTCAAAATCCAAGTGGACTTTGTCCTTCCAACAAGGAATTTACTCCACCTACAAAGTCCTTTTGCCTTGAGCCAAGTGGCATTCAATGCACCTTCTTTCCCTCTTACATGTCATTTCAACAATTTCAAATTTCAAATAGATGCATTTATTGACACATTCTTCAAAACTTGCACATTCCTCAACCATTCACATGATGACATGTGGCTTCTTTTCATTGGTTGATTCTTAGTCCACATTGCCTCATTTTGGACATCTCTTCAACTTGAAATTTTATAAATAAGAGGCTTCATTCCTCATTCGATCCATCCACAATTTGAGTAAACTTACTATACTCAAATATTTAGCAATCTTCATCCATATTTTTGAATTTGTAGCTAGGTTATGTAGGTTTTTATCTTGGAAGAATTCATCACATCTTCATCAAAGTGGATCAACTCTCATCGTCAATTCACCATTGTATCATTGGAGTTGGGAAATGGCCAATTTTCGCATCAAATTGGCACCAATTACCTCAAGAGATTGAGAATTTACTTTGCTTTAGAATAGGATTTGACATGTTTTTAAGTTTGGTTGTGTTATCCATTTCATTTCCTTTCTCTCTTGCAATTTAAATAAATTTCTTGAGGAATCTATGTCCTAGATTGCACTTGATCTAATTTGTTGTTTGTTTCTGGTGTCATTTCAGGTTTGGGATCTAGGTTCACACAATAAGTTCCCCATGAAGTGGCACAAAAGAGTAGACAAGTGTTCTATAGGCCTCAATCTTAGGAGTTCACTTGGAGTGTAAACCAAAAACCTCTATGACCAAGTCATCAACCTTGTGTGCCAAGTGTTGAGTGACCTTTGAGGTTAGATAGAAATTATTCCAACATCAAAAATGTATGTGCATGAGGTTAACCAAATAACTTGGTAACCTATAGAGTTCTACAAGGTTGCACATTCAATTAGACAAGAAGTTGTCTAACCTCATCAACCTAAGTATGCTTAAGTATAGTGAATAGATTAATTATTTACAATAACATATGGGACCTTGGCATGTAAAAGATCAAAAAAAATAGAAATAAAATGATATAAAAGGAATGTAAGTTTATATATGAAATCAAAAATATAATGAATTCATGACATATGAAAATAAATCACCAAAAAGAATATACCTAGAGGTGAAAATAAGAGTGATTAAGGTAGGCTACAGATAAGGTCACAAAATAAAGCACAAAACCTTTAAGGAATATATATCTATGAAATACATGATTAAAAAGGGAACCCAAAACCTTGTGAGATATTAAAATGGGGCATACAATTAAAAAATTAGATCTAAAACCCAAATGAAAGAAGGATAAAACGTACCCTAGGTCATGTAAGAAAGTTTGGTTTACCAAAAATGTAAAAGAATAAAAGAACAATTTACCTAAATATCATAGGATAACTAATTAGACCACAATGGATACAGAAATTTACCTAGGCTAATCACTAAGGACTAATAAATTAAATTAATGTTGTATTTAAATTTACATAATTATTTAATTACAATATTGGCAATCTATTAAGAGTCCCCATCCCAACAATAACTATAAACATACACATTAGATATTAATGTTTCCACCTTTATATCAACACATAATTAACACCATTTAACTATCACCCTACAAAATTGATATAAAATACCTTACAACTACAATTTACCATTAATTGAAACCAAAAATGAAAACCTAAAATAGGGTAGAGAATAACCTTACTACTAAACATGTAAGCTTACATGTATCAAGCCTATATAAATAATAGAAATATAGAATACCCTACTGAATATAAAGTTAAAATAATCTAATCACCACAACTTCCTAGGGGTGACATCTTCCACCACTCAATATCAAACACATACACTCCATTCTTGACATAAGAACCACCTCTAGAAAGCTCGTAAGTTCTTATCAAGTTAGCATTACACCATGCACCTTAAAATAATTAATCACTAATGTCAAGTTCACTAACCTTGTCAATAATCCATTCCTCAACTAGTTCATAGTAAAGCTACTTCTTAAATACAATGTTTCATTATGAAATGAGAATCAAAGGTATAAAAAATTACGCTAATGTGTTATTATCAACACTTGATTCATGCACTTCTTCCTTCAACTAAAAATAAATGCTTTAAGCTCTAACCCAAGGATTGATACTATTTTTTGTCTACTATATACCTCAAATAACTAGAGAAAAATTCACCTTCCACCACTCCCTCCTCCTTAAACCTAACCAATATATCCATAATATAATATCTAGTATTTACATCCACTAGTACTTTTTTATAATCTCAACTTTAACTCTTCTAGAATCATTGTATGAAAATAAAAAAACCTCATGTCTTCCAAACTCTCATTGCCTAGATAACCCTTACTAATAATATAATAGCCTCCATCACAATGAAAATAATCTTCAAGTAATGATAAAAAAATATCTTCTTGAGAAGATCCCTTGATTGCTTCCCCTTCACCATACAACAAAAAATAAACCAAGATTCCCTACTTGACACAAAGCCAACACCAATCACCCAATCCACACACAAAGCACCAAAGTCTATATAGACCAAAGAAAATCCACCAAAAATACCATATATAAATACAACACCCCCCGCCTTTAATAAAATAAAATCATATGACCTATCATCCATATAAATCATGTGAAATTTAGATATTCATATTATATACCACATTAATTATATGACTTCTTAATCAATCATCATGATTGTTTAACACTTTATAATCCCAATACACATAACCATTGTATATTAAGGCTAAACTATCATAATCATTAACATCATTAGTCTCTATTAATGAATAGTATTGAATAAATACCCTTTGGTTACCTTCAAAGTTTCCCACATGATTTTGATTTCTATATAACAATTGAAAATGACAGTTTTCTAGCACCATTTTTAGAATTATTTTAAAATAATTTTTAATTTTTAATTCAATAAAATGTTATTTTACTACCACATTGTCTACTATCTTTGCTCTATTAAACTTCCATACTAAAATTAATAGCCACAAAAGTAGCTTGGAGGCCCATAAGAAAAGCCATCCATACTAAAATTAATAGCCACAAAAGTAGCTTGGAGGCCCATAAGAAAAGCCATCCATTTTGTATTGTTATTCATTTATGTTCTTAAATAAATGGACCCACCTAACACAAAACTACCTTAATTATCTCACAATACATAACCATCCCTATCTCTACCCTAATTCCTTTTAGGAGCCCTACCAAATTCAATTTCACTTCTCCATTAGGACCCTTCCATTTCTTTCATTTCTACACTTGACTTTTTTTATGCTCCCCTATATAGGAAAGTTAATGAATAATTTAAATGTAAAGCATAGCTAGATTCCTAGGATGGGAGAGTGAAGTTAAAAGATGACAAGAATTCATTTCCCACAGTACTTTATTTTTATGACTTATTTGATAGGTGTCTCATAATATTATAAGTGGATATATTTTAATTTTTTTCACTTATGTAAGTATGGATCTAAATTTGATGTGCATATGTGAATAAAAATTTGTGGAACTAATTTTTTTTTTAAAATGGACTATCAAGATTCACACACCTCAATCTTCTAATCTCTAAATCTAAGGATTGGTGATGTTTAGGAATAGTTTAGGAAAACCACTAAACTATGAGGGCCCTATTTCTCTTAATTAATCTTATAGCTATATTTATTTTATAGTAGTAGAGCAAGGATTGAAGATAACAAGAAAGTGTGCAAAGGCCATAGGATTATGTCTATTAATGGAATTCTCTAGTAGTGTTGTTATGACGATTCTTAAATAACTTCTGATTTTTTTATATTTCTCTCTAAATGAATAAATGAATATTCTTAAATATAAAAATATAAAACATAAATAAACACAAAATTGTACTACTTTTTTTCACAACTCAATGTGATTTATTTTAAATGTAATTGTTTGAAGTTCAAGTTTTAGATCCACAACTATAAAATTGACTTGGGTTAATTCCACTTTCACAAATCTAAAATAGAATTATGGAAAATAGATAAATAGATAAATAGATAAATAGGGGTTGGGATCAATATCTAGGAATGAGTGATGATGGGATCAAGATATGGGGATTTCATGAACCAAATTTACACAAGAATATTCTATTTATTGACTGGGTACATGCACCAAGTTGTGACACAAAAATGGCTCTTAAGATGCCACTTTTTTTTCTAAAATCAACAAAGTCTGATGTTCACAAAAAATGAAGATACTTACACTCAAAATTTGAAGATGCAACAAGAAAAAGATTTGAAGTGCTCCAAGTCTACTTTCTAAGCTACTAATGTTTTTTGAAAATAATGAAGATTAAGGGTTTCAAAAAGGGGGGGCCACCAAAAGTGGCCCTATTTTTACCAAAAAAAATAGCATAGTGTATGTTGTGGCCTCCCTTTTTTGTTAATTTTTTTTTTGGAATTTTAAAAATTTGAATGATGAGAAATTAACTAACACCATGTAATTTATCCCAGTTCTTTCAACTAATTTTCTAATAAATATATAATATTTTACGAATTTTTGAACTAGACATATCCTAAAAAGCTAAAATTTGAGTGTGCTCCCCCCTAAAAATTTTGAAAAATAATTATTTTTTACATTACCTGTAGAATGGACTGTAGTTTATAAAAATGTATTTTTTTCCAAAATTTGATGAGCGAGTAAAAATCTATACTAAAACTAGCACATGTTGGTTTTTGACAAAAATGGAGGCACTAACAAGAGAAGTTATGGATGAAAACCTTAACATAATCAAAATGTTAAAAAAAAAATATGGTTATATAGGTAAGAGAGAGACTAATGTCATCACAATTTTTTCTAAACTTGTATTTAAAGACATGCAAACCTAATGATTAGCACAGCGAAAAATGTGTGAAATTTTGTTACCCTTTCAAAAAATCACATCCTTGGCATGAAATGGTCATCCAACCCTTTGGGTTGGATGCCCAAGGAAAAATCCAATCCTTTGGGTTGGTATTTCCCAATGCAACACATTTGGTGAGTGCCAAATTTGGTGCTCACCAAATGAATTGCATCATTTGGAGAGTGCCAAATTTGGCGCTAGCCAAATTAAGTTCATGATTTGGCAAGCACCAAATTGGATGCTAGCCAAACGAAGTTCATCATTTGGTGAGCACCAAATTTGGTGCTAGCTAAAGGAAGTGCTCTATTTGGCTAGCACCAAATTTGGTGCTCACCAAATGGGAAGCATGACTTTTTGCAATGCATTTTTTTGAACTCTTCCTTTTTCTCCTTTTATGTCAAGGAAACTATAGACATGAAATTTACATATGGACATTTACTTTCTTATACTTTAAGTTATATTTCATATATATAGTTTTAGGACTTTTTAGAGTGGTTTTGGATCTCTTGGAGTTATAATGCAAATTCTAGTTTTTGGAAGATCTTAGAATTTTTTAGACAGTCAAATTTCAATAATTAACATGTCAAATTTTAGTGATCAACATGTCAAATTTTAATATTCAGGAGGTCAAATTTTAGTAATCAGAAAATTGCGTCATCTTTCTCTTTCTATCTCACTCATTTTGATCTCTTATTCTCTAGACCTATCTCTCTCACTATCTCCATCCCTTTATCTAACTCTCTCCCCCTTAAGATCAATCTAACTACCTCTCTACATGTCCATCTGTCTATCTCATTCCCTCTCTAAACTATATCTCCCTCCCTCCTTCCCTCTCTACATTTCTCTATCTCCCCTCCCTCTCCTATCTCTATATATTATCTCTCTCTCTCTCTCTCTCTCTCTCTCTCTCCCTTCTCCCTCTACTCTCTTTCACCTCTCTCTCCCTACCTATCCCTCCCTCTTCTCTCTCACCTCTCTCTCCCTCCCTCCCTACCTATTCCTCCCTCTCTCCTTCCCTCATATGTCTCTTCATCTCCCCTGCCTCTCTACCTACCTCTCTTTGTTTCTCTCTCACTTCTCTCTCTCCATCCCTACCTCTCCCTTGATCTCTCTTTCCCTCTCTAATTATCTCTACCTACCTATCCCTCTATACCATTTTCTCTCTCCATCCTCCTCTCAATCTCTCCACCTTCCTATTTCTCTCTCACTTATCCCTCCCTCTCTCCTTCCATCTCTACTCTCTCTCTCTATCTTAACTCTTTCCCTACATCTTTATCCCTCCCTCTCCCCTCTTTCTAGAGAGGTGAGATAGAGAGATAGAGTAGATATGGAAGGGAAGAGAAAGAGAGGTGATATATATGTGAGAGAAGTAGAGAGGGACAGAGGGAGAGAGAGAATGGAAAGATAAAGAGAAGTATAGAGAAAGAGAGGATAGAGAAAGGGAGAGAGTGAGAGAGAAAGAGGGAAGGGAGAGAGAGAGAGAGAGAGAGAGAGGAGGGAAGGGACTTGGAGAAGTAGGGATAGAGAGAGGTGAGATAGAGAGATTAGAGAGGGAAGGAGAGAGAGAGAGAGGGAGGAAGGGAGAAATGAGACAGAGGTGATAGAGATGTGATAGAGAGAAGTAGAGAAGGAGGGAGTGAGGGAGAGAGATAGAAAGAGGTATAAAGGGATAGGGTAGATAGAGAGAAGTAGATGAAAGGTTGGTGGGAGGAAGGAAGAGAGATACAGAGATAGAGATGAAGATAGAGAGAGGGGGAGATAGAGAAAATTAGAGAGGGAAGGAGGGGTGGAGCAGGAGAGAGAGGTGAGATAGAGAGAAGTGGAGAGGGAAGGAGAGAGTGAGAGAAAGAGGTTGAGGGAGGGAGGGAGAGAGAGGGGAGGAGAAAGATAAATAGGGGGATGGAGAGGGGGAGAGAATAATGAGATAGAGTAGAGATGAAAGGAGAGAGTGAGACAAAAAGGGGAGAGAGAGAGAGGAAGATGGAGAGAGAGGGGGAGAGATAGAGAGAGAGAGGGGTGAGATAGAGAGAGTATAGAGGGAAGAGGAGAGAGATGTAATGAAAGATAAGTAGAGAGATAAGGAGAAGGGAGGGAGAGAGAAAGAGGTATAGAGGGATAGATTAGATAGAGATAAGTAGAGATGGAAGGTGGGTAGGAGGAAGGAAGAGAGAGAGAGAGAGAGAGAGAGAGAGAGAGAGAGAGAGAGAGAGAGAGAGAGAGAGAGAGAGACGAGAGAGAGAGAGACAGAGAGACAGAGGCAAGGATGGATGGACGGAGACAGAGAGCAGAGAGGAGGACAAGGAGAGAGACAGAAGTGACAGAGAGACGGTCAGAGAGAAGGAGAGAGGGAGACAGCAGAAGCATAGAGGGAAGGAGAGAGGAGAGAGAAAAGGGAGAGCAAGAGAGAGAAAGAGAGAGATGGAGGAGAGGCTGGGGAGACACAGGTGACAGAGAGTAGAGAGGGCCGAGAGAGAGAGAGAGGTGACGGAGAGACGGACAGGAAACAAGTAGAGAGGAAAGGATTAATGGGGAGAGATTGAGAGAGGGAAGGAGGGAGGGAGAGAGAAATAGGTATAGAGGGATAGGTTAGATAGAAATTATAGAGGGAAGGTGGGTAGTAGGAAGGAAGAGAGGATATAGAGAGAGGGGAAGATAGAGAAAATTAGAGAGGGGAGGAGGGAGGGAAGGAAAGAGATGTGAGATAGAGAGAAGTAGAGACAGAGGGAGGGAGGGATAGAGAGAGAGAGAGAGAGAATGGAAAGATAGAGAGAAGTAGAGAGGGAAGGAGTGATGTAGAGAATCTACAAACTTCAAGGGTTATTAAGACCCCAAAACACAAATTTGAGAAGATCACTGAACAAACACCAAAATTCCCTTGTTTGCAACTTGATTCTAAATGGCTAAAAGACACCAAATCTTCAAATCAAGGTTCTAAACTCTTACCAAACCTATACACCTTTAATCATCTTGTGTTTTATAGAAACAAAGCAAAAACACCCTCCTAAACACTATTTTATTAGATTCTCACTTGCTTGCACCAAAGGACCAATATTGCCTGTAGTAGTCCTCAAAGACAAAACCAGTCAAAACTTTCCAAAGAGATGGAGTTACCCAAAACCAAACATAGATTCTAGGACCCATTACAGCCCTTTACAACATATTTCAACCTCATGGGATTTTTTTGTAAAGATCTACCTTAAACATGACTATATCATAGCAATTAAGCACCAAATAGGTCTAATTTACAAGACAAGTACCAAAAAATCAACTCCACAAACCCAAATAACCATGGATAGTATTTTATCAAGTTCTAAAACTTCAAAATCAAAAACTTTTGGAGACTAGAGGACTCATTTATGCACCAAAATACAAAACCCTCTCTCAAGGCCATTTTAAACTAGGTTTGATAGGGGTTTATTGAAAAACTACTTTCCAAACCTCATGCCACTTTTCCACTGCTTCAAACATGCTATAATATGTCTGCACATGGTAAATAAACTATCTCCAAACCCTTACAAGCATTTTTTTACCATAAGCTTGCTCTTAGCCATCAACTCTCATGGAAAAAATCTAAAAATTCAATGGAGGCAACATCTAAACCTTGCAACCTGGCTTCCCCTGCAATTGCACACATAATTAAATTGAAAATAAAACTAATTTAACCCATTCCACTAATCTAACAAGCCTCTGTCGGTGGAATGGTTATCAAACCTCACTCTAGACTCTCAAAACCCTTAAATTGGGGTTTCAAAACTGTTTAAAGAAAGAAGACTCAAACACGCTCCATATTCAACAATTTTCTCTCAAATAAAATTTATTTGAAGGATTACCACCCTATTCAATTGAAAAAAACAAATATCAAGGCCTGGTGGTGTTGTACAGGCGGTGCACAACTGGAAAACAATAAAGAAAATGTTGTATTTACTGAACATGGTACTTTTGGTTGCCCTTACAATGTCGACCAATGTTCAATCCTTTGGTTTCCCTTACAATGATTTTTAAAGGTGTTTCCAATATTTATAATAACTACCCCTTCAAATTTGTGTCGACCAACAACCTTTCCAATCAACATGACCCTTTAACTTCTTACAATTTTGCAATTTTGTATCTTTTGCAACAAAAAGACATTTTTTGCAATAATTGATGACTTGACCTCACAATCACCTAGAAACCTTATTTGATGACTTAAATACATTAAATATGATTTTTTTTTACAAGCATAACCTGATGAAGATTCAAAATTTACAAGATTTCCTATTAGAAGAATAACACCATTAGGAGCTCCTGCACCAAACAACCAGCCTGAAAAAATACCTCAAGTCCCTTATTGAGTTGCATCCAACTGGTTTCTTCACACCTACATACCTTTACCAATTCTATCTTGGACTGCTTCTTTCCTTGTTCTTGAAACATTCACTTTCCTTTGTCTCGATTCCATTGTTTTCCTTCATTTTTGTCTTCACTTGTCTTTTTCTTTTGCCTTGCCTTTCTCTCAGTATTCTTAGATCTCTAAACCACTACCCTGACAATATTTAACTTCCCTCTCTCCTTTTTTCCAATCAAAGGACATAGGATTGTCCTTATTATGCTTTCACCATGATTTTCTAAGAAATATTTCCTCTCTTCAATCAATTCATCCTTGACCTTCTCTTAACCTATTTCTCATGATCTCTTCAACTCTTCAAACTAACTTTCAACTTTGGTAATGGCTACAAACTCTTCAAGTGCTTTCCTCAGATAGATATCCATCTCCCTCACTGCTTCATCACACAACCTTAGCATACCATCCATCTTACCCAATAGTAGATCCTAGAATATGCACCTACCCACTCTCTCTCTTAGTGGTGTAACTCCCTCTGCACCTTCTCCTCAACTTCATCTCTGTTGGAGGACAATGAACATAGACCTCTTCCTTGTCTGTAACCAACACACCTTCTCACAACTCCTTACATCTTTAATATGGATCAAGCACCTACAACCAACAAGTTAACAAACCACTAGATCAACCAAATATGATACCAATTGATCCAAAGCATCTACAAACTTCAGGAGTTCTTAAGACCCCAAAACACAAATTTGAGAAGATCACTGAACAAACACCAAAATTCCCTTGTTTGCAACTTGATCTTAAATGGCTAAAAGACACAAAATCTTTAAATCAAGGTTCTAAACTCTTACCAAACCTATACACCTTTAATCATATTTTCTTTGACAAAAACAAAGCAAAAACACCCTCCTACAACATTGTTTTATCATATTCTCAGTTGCTTGCACCAAAGGACCAATATTGCTTGTAGTAGTCCTCAAAGACAAAACCAATCAAAACTTTCCAAAGATATAGAGTTACCCAAAACCAAACACAGATTCTAGGACCCATTACATCCCTTTACAACATATTTCAAACTCATATGGGATTTTTTTGTAAGTATCTACCTTAAACATGACTGTACCACAAAAATTAAGCCCCAAATAGGTCTAATTTACAAAGAAAGTACCAAAAAATCAACTCCACAAACCCAAATAACCATGGAAATTATTTTATTAGGTTCTAAAACTTCAAAATAAACAACTTTTGGAGACTAGAAGACTCATTTATGCACCAAAATACAAAACCATCGCACAAGGCCATTTTAAACTAGGTTTGACAAGGGTTTTTTGAAAAACTACTTTCCAAACCTCATGCCACTTTTCCACTGCTTCAAACATGCTATAATATCTCTACACATTGTAAATAAACCATCTCCAAACCTTTACAAACATTGTTTCACCATAACCTTGCCCTTAGCCATCAACTTTCATGGAAAACCCCAGAAAATTCAATGGAGGTAGTGTTGGTGTAATTAATTATTAATTACACTTTGCATAAGTTTACTTAGGCATATTTATTTCCTAGGTTTTAGGATCTCATCTTTATCTTATCGAGCTATCTTGTTGCTCAAGATAAGATTAGGTTTAGGAATCTTTGCTTTTATAAAGCAATTAATCTCTTGTAATTAATTGGTCTTTTCGAATATATCAAATTGCATGTTTTTATGCAATCTCTGCTTTTTCGTTTTCTTCTTCTGTGGAAGGAATATTTTGGTTTGCAATCAGATCTTGGCTAATCTAACATGGTATCAGAGCCTCGATTCGCAGCCCCTTCTCAGCATTTTCGGAGGAACACACTGCAGAGCTCGTTCGAGGTCCCTCGAGGGTTTCAATCCTTGAGTACATTTATGCAGCGTCTTGGATCAGATCGGGGTTTTCCGTTGGATTCAGAGCACTGGAAAAAGTCAGAAATGGCTTTCGTTTTATTCATTTTCATCACCGATTGCCAGATCTGCGAGGGTTGTAAGATCGGTGATTTATCTGTTAGATCTGGGGGTCGCCTGATTTTCGGAGCACTTTGGGCCCAAACAGACCTCGCCGTTGGATTCGCAGCGCCCAAAAACCCCCATTTTCATATAAAGCATGTCCGATTTGGACACTGTCGACCGGAGAAGCAAATTTTTTTTACCCAAGGGCCGTACGGCCCCCAGGCACAGTTTTCGAGGCATCGTTTTCAAAAAAAATCAAAAAAATCAGAAAATTCATTTGGGTTTTTGCGCGGCCAGTATAAAACTGACCGCGCCACCCCCGCGCCGCCACCGCGCCACCATCCGGCCGCTCTCCCCGGCCGCGCCGCTCCATTCTCCACCGGTCCGCCGCTCCCGTTTCCAGCCCCCGAGGGCTTATTTTTTAGGAGATCGGTCTTGTTGGGGACCGACCCCCTCGCCTCAGCCCCCGCCGGTTTCTTCCGCCGAGCCCGCGGTCACGTCGGCGCCCAAGCGCCCTCGCTCAGCCCGCCGGCCTTCTTAGCCCTGGCCCCGGTCATATTGGCGACCGGGGGCTATGCCGAAGGAGCCAGCCGCCAGCCCCTGGTCCTGCATGCGATCAGGGGCCGAAAAATTTTAGCCCCTGAGAGCTGCAGGGAGCCAAATTGGAGTTTTTTGGACCACATTCACGGAATTGGGCATATCTTGAGCATACGGCATCGTTTTTTTGCAAACGAGATATCGCCGGAAATCTGTTTCCGTGATCTACGCATTGGTGCTGGTGATATTTTCTGGTTTTTCATTTTTTATACTTTTTTCTGTCTCGGAAGTCAGATATTGTCATTTTCACTCCGGGACACATATCTTTTCACTCGCTTGTCCGATTTTCGCGATTTTTGCGGCGTTGGAAAGCTGGTTTTGGCCTCTATGCAGATCTGAGGTCATTTATAGAAAATTTGTAACTTATTTTAGGCATGCATTCTTTTTTTGTTTCATGCTCTAGGTTTGCATTTTCACTCATGTTTCTGTATTTTTTTGCATCATCTCCTTATGCAATCATTGGGTATTGTAATAAATGAACTAATATAAAGTTCCATTCAGGGGGGTTTCATGCATAATAATCTGATTAGGGTGTTTTTTTCACTTTGATCCCATATTCCATCTTGTTTTGATGGCAACTCACATGAGTCTATCTGGTCTCTTAGTTTCTTTTGGCCACAATTCTTGTCTTGCTTGACACATGTCGGATTCATTGGTTCACACTTCAGATTGATAGCCTATGGTTAATGATCCACATTGGATCCATCTCAATTTGAGGGCCATGTTTTTGTGGTTATTGTTCCAGAGTCTATTTTTGGTACTCCTTCCCATGGAAGGGTTTCAGTCACAGTTTGGCATCGGCATCGAGATACATGGTTTCCAGATTTTGTCATCATTATGGGTTCATCTTTTTCATCTACTGTTGCTTACAGATTCCAGAGTTGATCCAGTATGTGAGTTTCAAGTGTTCCGTGGCATCGGGTTTTCTGTTGCTTTATCATGATTCCTTGAGTCAATCAGTGACTCTCATCCGGTTTCAGTAGTATACAAAAGAATATTTCCTTGCTTGCCTATATCAAGTTCCAGTGTTACTCCACAGAGTTCTTCCAGTGATTCTTCACAGCAGTTCATCTCACTAAGGGGGGTTTCTCTCTTTGCATTTTTACATGAGTACCTCATCAGGCCTTGTTGTCGGGACTCATATTTTCATAATAATCTACTTCTCCCTAAGTTGCACTTATGGGGGGGTGTTGGTGTAATTAATTATTAATTACACTTTGCATAAGTTTACTTAGGCATATTTATTTCCTAGGTTTTAGGATCTCATCTTTATCTTATCGAGCTATCTTGTTGCTCAAGATAAGATTAGGTTTAGGAATCTTTGCTTTTATAAAGCAATTAATCTCTTGTAATTAATTGGTCTTTTCGAATATATCAAATTGCATGTTTTTATGCAATCTCTGCTTTTTCGTTTTCTTCTTCTGTGGAAGGAATATTTTGGTTTGCAATCAGATCTTGGCTAATCTAACAGGTAGCATCTAAACCTTGCAACCTAGCTTCCCCTGCAACTTCACACATACTTAAATTGAAAAGAAAACTAATTTAACCCATTCCACTGATCTAACAAGCCTCCATCAGTGGAATGGTTATCAAACCTCACTCTAGACTCTCAAAACCCTTAAATTGGCGTTTCAAAACTGTTTAAAGAAAGAAGACTCAAACACACTTTATATTCAACAAGTTTCTCTCAAATCAACTTTATTTGAAGGATTGCACCCTATTCAACTGAAAAAAATAAAGATCAAGGCCTGGTGGTGTTGTACAGGTGATACACAACTGGAAAAGAACAAAGAAAATGTTGTATTTACTGAACAGGGTACTTTTATTAACAAAATTTCTTCAAGGATACAATGTTCAATCCTTTGCTTGCCCTCACAATACTTTTTAAAGGTTTTTCCAATAGTTATAATAACTTCCCCTTCAACTTCTTACTGACCAACAATGTTTCCAATCAACATGACCCTTCAACTTCTTACAATTTTGCAACAAAAAGACATTTTTTGCAATATTTGATTACTTGACCTCACAATCACCTAGAAACATTATTTCATGACTTAAATAAATTAAATGAATATTTTTTACAAGCATAACCTGATGAAGATTCAAAATTTATGAGATTTCCTATTAGAGGCATAACACCATTAGGTGCTCTTGCACCAAGGAGAGAGTGGGAGAGAAAGATGGAGAGGGAGAGACAGAGAGATGCAGAGAGAGAATGGTGAGATAGAGAGAAGTAGAGAGGGAAGAAGAGAGTGAGAAAGAAAGAGGGGAGAGAGAGGGAGAGAGAGAGAGAGAGAGGGGGGGGGACTGAGAGAGAGAGATAGAAAAATGGATAGGAAGAGAGGTAGTTCTTAATCTCAAGGGAGAGAAAGAGGGGGGAAGAGAGG
>VDFB02111484.1:0-65508 GCA_007258455.2 Sequoia sempervirens | reverse complement strand
TGAATATCCACAACATGCTTCATTCACCAAGTTGGCCTTCTTGCACAGATAAAAAATAAATTAATCAACCGGATCTTCTAACTTGCACAAGGATCGATACAAGGAACTAAGATTCATAGATAACATAGATCATATACCAAACAACTTTCCCTAAGATCCACAACTCAAAAACATAAGAAAAAAATTGCATATGAATTGATGAACACAAATCTGTCGAATCTCTGTTCTAGGTTGACTGTCTTCAATCTATTTGCCGGTATGATCAAATGCTAATGAGGATTGAATTACTAACAAGGGTTGCCATCAATGGCAACACCAGAAAACATTTACAGTGTCTCTTGCCAATAGTTTGTTCTATTTTGCTCTAATTTTATATTGTAATGTGGCTCGAACATGCATATTTATGTAGTAAAATTCAAATAATGACATCTTGTGAAGGTGTTGTGAAGTGTTGTAAAAAAATTCTACACTCTTCTCGACTCTATTCATTATAATTCACCTAAAAATCACATTTTTATCACTAATCAAGTCTTGTTTTGAAGTGTTGTAAAGTATTGTAACAAGATTTCATGCTTCTCTAAGCTTAATTTCATTATTTACAACTTTCTTATGCTTTATTTGACCCCTTTATGCCCTTATAAGACTTAATTAAGTGCATTTTTGAATGTAAACCTGAAAAATAACATTAAATGTAACTTAATTCTTGACACCCATTTTTAGGTCCTAGGTGGGATCCATTCACCATGGGTGGCGAATGAGTTCCCCTTGGCTCCAAATTCAAAATATTTTAAATTTCCTTTTGGGTTTTTATTCAAAATCACTTGATGTCGGCCTATGATGAGGAATTAATGGGTTACTAAGGCACAAGTGTGTATAAATATGAAATTTCCACCTCATTTTACATCTCCTACAACACACATCACATCCAAGCAATCTTTTCATTTACTCAAGCATTGAAGCAACTTACAACATCAAATCAAGCATTATTCAAGCATTTTGGAGCATCCATTGACACAACTTCATATTTTCAGCAATAAGGGTCTGGTAAGTTGATAGCATTTGCATGTTATTTTTTTATCATTCTCTTTCATTTCAATATTTTACTAAGGGTTTGATTACCAAAGTGGGGTTTGACCAAGGAAAGCCCCTATTTTCTAACCCTCAACCATTTTCCCCATCTTGCTTGTGTGTTTGCAGACTTTTATGTGCATATTTAACAAGTATTTAGGTGTTGAAGAGTGGTCAACAAGTCAAATAGGTGCTTCATGAAAAATTGTTGGAAAATGTGTCTCAAACTTACTAACATGAAACCTCTAAAAAAGAATTGATGTCTTACCGACTAGAGTTATCGCTGATACTTTCCTATCACTGTGAAGTTTCTAACTCCCTCCGCTAGGTAGATCTCTAGCCGACTGGTTTGGTTCCTATCGGATGTCTTCGGTGAGACTCCTGGCAACAGGTAGCATCGGGGAGAGGTGTCACCTTAGGAGACTCTTAGGGACTGAGGATCTCTCGCTGATGGCTTAACTCTTCGGTGTGACCTGAGGGCTCGTTGGAAGTCAGCGATTGTTGAAGTCTTGCCGACGGAAGGACACTTCGCTGTGACATGGAGACTCGCTAAGACCCTGTTCTAACTTGTTGGTCTAGCTGATGGATGTGTTTGTGTTGGGTGTAGGGGAGACTCTTACTGATAGTCTGGTCAGAGTGATATCTACTGTCGTGTGTTTTTCGCTATGATCTCTTGCCGATAGTTGTAATGACATCGGTAAGACTTGAGGGCTCTATATGACTCATAGCGAATGGAATAGTATTGCTGATGAGTCTGTTGTGGACTTCGGTGAGAGGTCTCGCCGATATTGCTGATAGCGATAGTCTAAGCAATGGTCTTGGATATCGGTATGACTCTTGCAGCTCGTTATGACCTCTTGCCGATAGCGATAGTCTGGGCAATGGTCTTGGATATCGGTATGACTCTTTAGCTCGTTATGACCTCTTGCTGATAGTTGTAAGTTATGCCGATAGAGTCAGTGGAGCATTGTAGCGTTGGGGAGACACGACTAGTGTCTCACCGACATGTGATTCTACTTGAATGAATTTTGACCGTCTAAAGATCCTACATGGTATGTGTTCGACCAATCATAGGAAGTTGAAGGCGAACCGTTGGCGGTTAGACTATTGCGGCTGTTCCTGTGAGGAAGATCAACAGATTATGAACAACATAGATATACTCATAAATGGTAGATGATGTTTGGTTCGATGAATAGTTTGATGTGTGATCAGTGTGTGTGAATTCAATTCAGAGAGTATTGTAACTGGGATGTTCTGTACAAGGTTGATCATTGAATCTGCTGCTGTAAATTGACATCAGAAAGTTAAGTCTGAACTTTGTATGTAATTTTTTTTACTGTAATACAAGGAGGCTTTTCTTGGTGTCGTGGGTTTTTCTCCCATAAGGGTTTTCCCACATAAATCTGGTGTTCATCTGTGTATGTTAATTTCTCTGTTTCAGTTATTTCTTTCATGAGTATCTTAATTGAACTATAATTGAAAATTTAAAGTCACCTCTGCATTCTTCCCTGAGGTTTTGATGTTAGGAGAGTTTGTTCCACACCTAATCTTTCCTTACAAGTGGTATCAGAGCCTGGCTAGTTGTGTTATCCTTGTGGGTATGTTTGGTTTTTTGTGTCAATTTTGTTTTAGTGGGAGTCTTGTAGAAGTTTGGTAATTTGAATTATAGATTAAGATGGCAAGCATGTCATAAAAGATTGAAACTGAGAAATTCAATGGCAGTAATTTTGAGTTGTGGAAACTCAAAATGGAAGATCTATTGGTTGATCATGATCTATGGCTTGCTATGTCTGGAATGAAGCCTACATGCATGAAGCAAGAGGATTGGGACCTTACAGATAGAAAATAAAAGGGGCTGATAAGACTCTATTTAGCAGACTCTGTTCTTCTGAATGTTTATGAAAAAAAGACTGCATCTTCCTTGTGGAAAAGACTGGTAGCTATTTATTAGGGCAAGTACTTGGTGAATAAATTGTTCCTGAGGAAGAAGTTGTACACTTTGAAAATGTAGGAGGGAGGATCTATTGCTGATCATTTGAATGCTTTCAACATGTTGATTGCACAGTTAGCATCTGTGGGTGTGAAGATTGATGAAGAAGGTCACTGCATGCTGTTATTTTTTTCTTTGCCAGATTCTTGGGATCACCTAGTGATGGCTATTGGGAGTATGACATCCACTTTTAAGATGGAAGATGTTGTTGCTTCTTTGTTATCAAAAGATATGAGAATGAAATCTTCTGAGATGGCGAAGGAGGCTCTTGCTATTAGAGGCAGATTGAAAGAAAAAGGCAAGAAGAAGGACAAGAAGTCCAAATCAAAATCAGAAGGGAGATCAAAGTCTCCTGGAAAGAAGTCCAAGGTGAAGTGCTAGAATTTTGGGCAACCTACTCATGTCTGAAAGGATTGCAAAGAGGAGAAAAAGAAGAAGAAGAAGAATTCTTCTGACAATGATTCTTCTCAGAGTGATGCAGATGCTTTCATTGCAGCCTTGGCTACACAGGCATTAGATGATGTCTGGCTGATTGATTTTGGATCATCTTTCCACATGACATCTCATAGAGATTGGTTCACTAAGTATGAAAAATACAATGGTGGAAGGGTGTATTTGGAAAGCGATTCATCTTTGGAAATAGTTGGCCGTGGAAGAGTCAAAATTCAATTCCCTGATGGAAGAGTGAAGGGAATCAATGATGTAATGCATATACCAGGTCTAGCTCAAAATTTACTTTCTCTTAGTAAGTTGAATGATATTGGAGTGCAAGTCACATTATCTGGAAATGGCTGCAAGATGACTAGAGGTTGTATGGTGCTAGCAAGGGGTGCTCGTATTGGTACCTTGTATAAGCTGGATGCACATGTTGTGCAATGCAATAGTGTCTCTGTAAAGTCATAGAAAGCTACTCATGGAGAAAAGAAGGTAAAAATTCCTGATAGTGTAAACTCTATGGAAGTTAAACTTGTAGCAGAAAAGACTATGCTCTGGCATCATAGGCTAGGCCATATTGGAGAAAAAGATTTAGAAACCTTGAAGAATAAAAACCTGGTTGAAGGGCTTGATGATTGTAACCTTGAATTCAAATTTTGTGAACATTGTATATATGGTAAACAACACCGTGTTTCATTTTACTCCAATCCTAACAAATCTTTTGGTTTACATGATTACATTCATTCTAATGTTTTTGGTCTAGTAAATGTTCCTTCTCTATCTAAATCAAGATATTATGCATCGTTCATTGATGATTATTCAAGAAGACCATTTGTTTATTTTTTAAAAAGTAAATCAGAAGTGTTCAGTCATTTTAAGAAATTTAAAAACCTTGTAGAAAATTAGACTAGAAGAAAAATAAAATGTTTAAGGACTGATAATGGTGGTGAGTTTTGTTGATGATTTCGAGAGGTACTATAAAGATCATGGGATTAAAAGACATAAAACTACACCTTACACTCCACAACAAAATGGAGTTGCAGAAACGTTCAACAGGACAGTGATGGAAAGAGCACGAAGTATGTTGAGCAGTGCTGGCTTGGAGGAGAAGTTATGGGTTGAGGCATTTGCTACAACATGTTACTTGATAAACCATTCTCCTAATTCCACTCTTCTTGAGAAAACAACTTTAGAAGCATGGTCTGGAAAGAAGCCCTCTTTGAGACATATTCGTGTCTTTGGCTGTGAGGCATATGCACATGTGTCGAATGAGAAAAGATCTAAATTAGAAAACAAGGCTATCAAATGTATTTTTATTGGTTATAGTGTTGGCATAAAAGGATATAAGCTTTGGAATCTTGATATGGAGAAGGTTCTAGACAACAGAAGTGTTATCGTTTGTGAGCTGAAGCCTTCTACCTTGTATCTATAGTCAGAGACAAAAAAAGGATGTTGAAATTCCTCTGACACCAGATAAAGAGGAATTCAAAATTCAAAATGTACCTAAAACTAAGGAGAGCTCAAGCAGTTTTGAGAGTTTTGAAGAAGAACAACAACCTTAGCCTCAGCAAGTGAGGAGGTCAATTCGTGAAAGAAAGCAACTTGATAGGTATGGGTTTTCTTTGATAGATTCTACTTGTGCCTATACTTTAATTTCTAGCACTGATGAGCCTAGGACTATGAACGAGGCATTTAAAATGTCTAATTCAAACTCTTGGTTGGAAGCCATGAATGAAGAAATGGCATCATTAGAAAATAATGATACTTGGAGTTTGGTGCCCTTGCCTGAAGGCAAAAAATTTGTTCACTGCAAATGGGTATTTAAAAAGAAAATAGGTGTGGATGGCAATGTGGAAAAGTATAAGGCGAGGTTGGTTGTGAAGGGTTATTCCTAGGTAGAGGGAATTGATTATGGAGAAATTTTTTCTCTTGTAGCTAAGCTGACATCTATCAGATTCCTTTTGTCACTTGCAACAACGTATGACTTAGAGGTTGAACAGATGGATGTGAAGACAACATTTCTTCATGGTGATCTTGAAGAAGAAATTTATATGTCCCAACTTGAGCACTTTGTGGAGAAACGTAAAGAAAAACTAGTTTGCAAGTTGCAAAAATCTCTGTATGGATTAAAACAGTCTCCTAGAATGTGGTACCAGAAGTTTGACACTTTTGTTTTGTCATTGGGATTTGTAAGATCAAAATATGATCATTGTGTGTATTAAAAAGCTGAAAGTGATCGAGTTCTTATTATTGCTCTCTATTTTGATGATATGTTGTTCATAGGCAATAGTAAGTTAATGATTTCTGATCTAAAATCTCAGTTATCTACAAAGTTTGAAATGAAAGATCTTGGTGCAGCAAGGTATCTTCTGGGAATGGAAATAACCAGGGACAGGAAGAGTAGAAAACTTTGGCTCAGTTAGAGTAAGTATATTAAGACTATTCTAGAGAGAATTTGTATGACTTATTGCAAGCAGCTAGTTGTTCCAATTTTGTAGGGAACAAAGCTATTTGTTGAAGATTTTCCAAAATATCCTACTGAGATGGAGGACATGACCAATATACCTTATGCTAGTGCGGTTGACAGTCTAATGTATGCAATGGTCTGTACAAGGCCAAACATTTCCCAAGCAGTGGGAGTACTTAGTCGGTTTATGGCTAATCCTTGAAGAACACATTGGGATGCTATGAAAAGAGTATTCAAATATTTGAAGGGCACTTCTGAATATGCATCGTGTTACCATGGTAACTTGGTTGAATCATAGAGGACTCTCAACATTTGAGGCTATGTGGATTCCGATTGGGCAAGGGACATTGACAGCATAAGATCCACTAGTGGATATATTTTCATGATGAATGGTGGTGCAGTGAGTTGAATGAGTAAGTGGCAGGTTGTAGTCGCTTTGTCCACTATAGAGGCATAATACATGGCAGCAACGCATGCCTGTAAGGAAGCAATCTAGTAAAAACTTTTGTGTTCTAACATTGGGTTTGATGTAGGGAAAATTAGAATTTACTGTGACAGTCAGAGTGCTATTTGTTTGGCGAAGAATCCTACTTTCCATGCCAGGATGAAACATATTGATGTGCAGTATCATTTTGTACGAGATATGGTGGAGGATGGAAAGGTCTCTTTAGAAAAAGTGGATACTCTGGAGAATTTTGTAGATGCATTGATGAAGCCTGTGAGCAAAGATAAGTATAGGTGGTGTGCCAGTTCAATAGGCCTTAGATCCCATGAATTTCAGTAGTTTTGTTGTGCTCTAGAGGTGTCAGTAAGATCTTTGTCAAGTGGGAGATTGTTGGAAAATGTGTCTCAAACTTGCTGACATGAAACCTCTGAAAAAGAAAGGTTGGTGTGACATTCTTTCTATCTAGCCGACCAGCAGCTGTGTAACCTTGTGAAATGTTCAGGTCGTCGAGACCTTGTTATTGTCTTACCGACTGAAGTTATTGCTAAGATTTTCCTATCGTTGTGAAGTTTCTAACTCCCTCCACCGGGTAGATCTCTGGCCGACTGGTTTTGTTCCTATCGGATGTCTTCGGTGAGACTCCTGGTGATAGGTAGCATTGGGGAGGGGTGTGACCTTAGGAGACTCTTAGTGATTGAGGATCTCTCACTGATGGTTTAACTCTTCGGTGTGACCTGAAGGCTCGTTGGAAGTCATAGTGATTGTTGAAGTCTTGCCGATGGAAGGACACTTCGGTGTGACATGGAGGCTCGCTAAGACCCTATTCTGACTTGTTGGTCTAGCTGATGGATGTGTTCATGCTAGGTGTAGGGGAGACTCTTTCTGATAATCTGGTTGGAGTGATATCTACTGTCAGGTGTTTTCGCTATGATCTCTTGCTGATGACTGTTGGTCTCGCCGACAAGTGTAATGACATCGGTAAGACTTGAGGGCTCTATATGACTCATAGCGAATGTGATAGTCTTGCCGATGAGTCTGTTGTAGACTTCGATGAGAGGTCTCGCTAATATTGCTGATAGCGATAGTCTGGGTGATGGTCTTGGATATCGGTATGACTCTTGTAGCTTGTTATGACCTCTTGCCGATAATGATAGTCTGGGCAATGGTCTTGGATATCGGTATGACTCTTGTAGCTCATTATGACCTCTTGCCAATAGTTGTAAGTTATGCCGATAGAGTTAGTGGAGCGTTGTAGCATCGGGGAGACACGGCTAGTGTCTCATCGACATGCGATTCTACTTGAACGAATTTTGACCGTCTGAAGATCCTATGTGGTATGTGTTCGACCAATCAGAGGAAGCTGAAGGCGAACCGTTGGTGGTTAGACTGTTGTAGTTGTTCTTGTGAGGAAAATCAACATATTATGAACAACATGGATATACTCAGAAATGGGAGATGATGTTTGGTTTGATGAACAGTTCGATGTGTGATCAGTGTGTGTGAATTCAATTCAAAGAGAATTATAAATGGGATGTTCTATACAAGGTTGATCATTGAGTCTGCTACTGTAAATTGACATCAGAAAGTTAAGTATGAGCTCTGTATGCAATTTTTTTTACTATAATACAAAGAGGCTTTTCTTGGTGTGGTGGGTTTTTCTCCCGTAATGGTTTTCCCACGTAAATTTGGTGTTCTTCTGTGTATGTTAATTTCTCTATTTCAGTTATTTCTTTCATGAGTATCTTAATTGAACTATAATTGAAAATTTAAAGTCACATCTACATTCTTCCTTGAGGTTTTGACGTTAGGAGAGTTTGTTCTGCACCTAAGCTTTCCTTACAAAAATCAACCTTATTTCACACTTGGAGAAGGTATTATGTCTATTTCCTATAGAATTGACTTCGACAACTTGACAAGTAGACATTTCTAGATCTAATGTTATAGAGTTGTCTCTTGATTTCTCAAAATTTTGGGAGAGTACCGATTCACCACCAATGGAAAATGAGTTGCACCTTAAGTCTGAAAATCTAGGTTTTGTCAGATTCCAGATCTCAACAGTTAGAAACTCATTCCTCATAGTTTTCACTAGAAGAAGGACTAATTCACCACCTTGGATTAATGAGTCCCACTGTTGATTTTGTATGATTCTAGACACCATTTCAAATATTCTATATTCCTCAAATCTTTCCCAGGTGCACACTTTTTCAGCTCATTTCTTTCTATTCTACATTTATTCATTCATAGGTCATTGTTTGCATATCACATTATGTTTTCCAACATAGCTTAAATCTTTAGATTGGCATTGAAATTCAGTTATTTAGATCACTTAATTGAACTTAGTTCATTACATTTAGCCTAAACAACATCATACATAACATAATTTTAGTGAACTCCTTAGCATTTTTGGCCCTACTTTCTCTTTTTAGGTGAAAAACCCTAGAAGAGCTAGAAAGGTGCATGGCGCCAAAAATCTATGGTTTAGGTACCTGAAAGTGTAAAAATTCCTAAAAATTAGTGCAGTGGGACTAAGTCACCACTATGGGCGACTTAGTCCACTTTGGATTTTTTTGCAAATTCAAAAGTGGAAACAGAAGCCCACAACTTGCACTCTTCTTTTTAACAAAAATTCAGATCTGGATCTTCGAAAAAACCTACAAAATAGAAGATGATTTGATTTCTAATGGGGGGTTTTCCTCGGTCAAACCCCTAGTTGGTATTTAAACTTTGTGAGAGATAAAATCTAAATAAAACCATAGCCTTGAGTGTGTCTAAGACTAGGGAGAGCTGAAATGAGACAAAACCCTATTCTAATGTGCTAGAATAAGATAAACAAAAGGAACTTGAATGATCATGCAAGACTTGAATCCAAGAAACCCTACAACATTTCAAATGAATTAAAATGACATGTAGATGTTATGCAAACCTCAAATCTGAAGATAGAGAGAAAATGGAAGATGGAATCAATTTGAAAACAAGTCTTTAGGTGTGATTTGATGGCTAGTTGCATCTCCTCAACCTAGATTTCTCCATGATTCACCATAGGCATCCATGATCAACCCTTTGCAATGTGAGATCTTGAACAAAAAGTGATCTTGAAGACCTGCAAAAACCCTAGTTAGCTGCCCTAAAGCTTCAACTTTGCTATGGAAAGACTAATGAAACTTCTTGTGAAAGATATTTTTCTCTTGAATTTTGATTTTTTCTTTGTAAAATAACTAGGAGATGTGAAAAATGACCTAAAAACATGTATTTATAGACATTAACACCGAATTACTCATTATTTTAATTTCATAGGCTGACATCCCTCAAGAGTTTTAATTAGGTCGGTGATTTTCCCGCTCAAAAGTAGAAAATACCCCAAAAGGGACTAAGTCACCACCCTAGGCGACTTAGTCCCACCAGTGATTTTTGAGGTGGGTTTCACAAAATTTTAGTTGTTTGAATATTATTTTTCGGGATTTGAATGATTTTTGAGTGAAATAGGCCTTAAAGTCCAAAATCATGAGCATTAGGGGCTTATAAATGCAATTTTTAAGGGGTGATTGATGCAAGGTGTCTAAAATAGGACCAAATTAATCGCAAAATTGTCTCTTTATTCAAGAGTATATAGTTTTTGGTGACAAAAAGCCAAATATTTAGTGAACAAAATTTTATTGAGGAAGAAATCATATTCCTTGAGAATGGAAGAGGATGGATGAATTACAAACCACCTAGAAGTATTCAATATGTTGGTGGCTCAATTGGTATCAACTGACCTATCAAAATGGATAAGGAAGAGAAATGCGAGGTCTTTCTTTGTTATTTTCTTGATCTTTATCCTTCATAAAAAAAAGTATGTGTTATACGGTGAGCGTCACTCCTTAGAAATGGTGTTTACTGAAAAAAAACTAGTTTTTGAAGATGAAAAAAGAAGTGCAATATGATTCCAAAAATTTTGAAAAAAATATATTTACAATCTATAGACAAAATGTCACAAATCACTAGTTTGCAACATCTTCAAATTCCTCTCAGTTTAGCCACTATAGGTGCTCGAAAGTGAAGATTTAGTTAGAAAAAATCAGTTCACTGTCCAGTTTGGCCAAAATTTGTAAACCAGTATTGTGGGATCACCTACGATAAATAAATTTAAAATGAAAAATATAGGTCTCATATAATTCTTTCTTGGAATGGAGGTTTATCATACTGAGTATGCAATTTTATTTGTGAAAAAAAGTATGTAAGAGATATGTTGAAGAAATTTGATATAATTGATTGTAAACAAATCTCTCCTCTAATTTTTCATGGATTTGTGTTGAGTAGATGATTTGACCAATATGGTTGATGAGATAACTTACAAAAGTATTGTTGGAAGTTTGATGTTTCTAACTCACACTGTACTTGGTGTTTATTTTTTGGTTTCTCTTTTTTCAAGGTATGTGACTAAGACATTAAATTTATTTGAAGGAAGCCAAGAGGATATTGAGGTATGTTCAAAAATAATTAGAAATTTTGGTATTCATTATTACACTTATAAAAATTGAACATTGATTTAAGTTATTTTGATTGGGGAGGTAGTTAAATTGATTTCTAAACTTTTTCCCCGATCCTTGAAAGACATTGCCTTGGATTGGTTCTCTGCATTACCAAATAACTCAATTCATTCATTCAATGAACTTGTTGAGGCCTTTATTAACCAGTTCCAAGTGGACATGGTTCCTGAAATGACATTAGCTGGTTTGATGAGATGCAAGAAAAATGAGGGTGAAAAAGTCACTGACTTTATTTCACGCTACCGATTGCTTTATTCCCAAATTAGTGTGAAGATTCCCGATTCCCACCTTCAAAATAAGCTCACCATGATGAAATTCCCTTCCTTCATGTATTTATACACTACCCTTCGAGACTATCAAAATTCTGTAAGTACTAGTGAACCAAAAGCCACCCCTACCCATCCTAAAAAGTTTGAAGCTCCAAACCAATATAGTTACCAACCTTTCAAAAGAAAAAATATAATTTTCCGTCAACTAAATTCCACCTTACAACCTACCCAACTAGTTGATACCCAAGTAGCCACTATAAAGAAGAGTAATCCTTATATCTTTGGGGATCCACAAAGGCAATTTACACCCTTACCCGACACACTCCACAACATTGTGACTAATATGGTTGATGAGATAACTTACAAAAGTATTGTTGGAAGTTTGATGTTTCTAACTCATACTACACTTGGTGTTTCTTTTTTGGTTTCTCTTGTTTCAAGGTATGTGACTAAGACATATAGAATTTATTTGAAGGAAGCCAAGAGGATATTGAGGTATGTGAAAATAATTATAAATTTTGGTATTCATTATTACACTTATAAAAATTGAACATTTATTCAAGTTATTTTGATTGGAGAGGTAGTTAAATGGATTTCTAAATTTCTACATCAGGTAATTTTTTTCTATTGGTCTGGGTTTGGTTATGTAGAACTCAAAGAAGAAAAGTATAATTTATCTTTCATCTATAAAATTATAGTATATTGTAGTCACTTAGATATGGGTACACAAGCATTGTGGATTTTAAAATTTATAAAAGAAATTGGAGACAAACAAATGCAACCTATAATGATTTTTGTGATAAAATGAGTGTAACTAATTTGGCAAAAATATTATCCATTATAGTAGGATAAAGTATTTTTATTTGAAATACCATTTCATTTGAGATCCACTTTATAAGAAATAAGTGGAGTTGACATATAAAAAATTGAGAACAAATCACACATATTTTTACTAAGGTAGTTGGAAAGATTCAATTATTGACACTTTAAGACCATAGTGTGAGTCTTTTTACAATCAATGGGGAGTATTTTGATAAATTATGTGTGTTTCCTCATCACCATGCAATTTACTATTGGATGTTGCTTCATTGACATGAGAAATTTACATTACATATATATTTTGATAACAATTCTTAGGTTCATGTTTGCATGAATTTTTTTTGGTATGCAAAAGATTGAATACTTTTTAAGCCATTGATGTAATAAAAAATTAATTATTATGAAATTATATTTTTTTTGATATTATGACCTATTGTTTTTTAGAGGATGTAGGGTAAGTGCGTGAATTTGGGTCCACTTTTAGGGGAAGTTTCATTTTTCAACTTTAAAATATGTGTCCATTCACTTTTTAGAATAGGTGCCCATTTTAAAGCGGATACTCATTCCAAAACGTTTGAAACTCATAATCCATGTCTTTTTATTTGATTTTAGACTAAGAAAAGGCATGGTGACTCAAAATTTATCCTTGGATCTACAAGTATAAGGCCATGCTAATAGAAAGAGAAAACCAAACTTTATCAATATGGTCAATGATTTCTTTCCTAGATTTTTTTTACAAAATTAAAACCCACTATAAATGACAATGTCTAGAATTCATATATATAAACATTTTTATGATTTTATATTAAATTATATTTATTAATTAATTTATGAGGAAATTGTTCCATAAACTTGGTCAGGTGTTCATATTTTATAATAACTTTTAATTTTGTAAGTTTCCTTTAAAAAGACCTATATGTCATAAATCTACACATAATTCTTTACACAATGAAAAGGAAAGTTAAAAAATTATTAGTTATGTCAAATTATGCTTGTAAAACATGAGGAGTTTTTAGAAACAACAATTGGGGCCAATAAAAATTATAAATAATATTTAGAATTAAAAAATAATAATCCCCATTATTCTTAAAAATAATACACATCTTCTCTCAAATGGAATTATAAAATTACTTTTATTCAGGTCAATTTATGCTTTTTCAACATGTGCATGATTTGGTCCTAAAAAAGTGATTTTTAAAAGTGTTTTTTATACAAGCCTATAAAAAAAAATAGTTTTTATCGTCTAGGTACTAGAATAAATTACATATTTGAAAACAAGAAATAAAATAATTCTTTTCATATTCTTGGGTTTTTTAAATATTCTATGCATAAGTGCTTCAAATTTTAAGTCCAACTATAACAAAATTTAATTTAAGAAAAAAAATGACTTCCACTTTCTAGCCAAAAAGTGGATCCAACTTCTTGCACCTACCCTAGAAATTGTAATATAAAACTAGCTATTGCACTTTAGGTGTGCAATGGGGTACACCGAATAATTGTATGGTTTTATTTGAATATGAAATAAATAAAAATGCAAATGAGTATAGAAATGGAGAGTATGAATTTGACATTGCTTTCAAACGATTCGCTTATTTTTTTTGGCATGCGACTTTGCTTTTGAAGACTTTGAAGATCAGGAACTCTCAAAATATATTTGAATGTTAGCCCTTGTCACTCAATGTTGTGAATGTCACTTGTGGCCCTGGAACTGTTAGGCCTTATTTGAATTTGTATAGACATATTGGTTGAAATATATCAATGTGTATATAACTTATAAAAACAACACATGAAATAACTAAAATGGAAAAGAGTATACAAATGAAAGGGAACTTCAATTTATTGGATTTAAAAATGTGCAATTTGGATATATAGTGTGAAATCAATATAAAACAGTATGTCGGTGATATCACCATACTGTGAAATGACGAGACCATAATATGACTTTAACGAACCATGGTTTTCAAAAATAAATTAACTTCTAGGAGTCTATTATGGGGCACTAGCACATAAACTAAAGTAAGAAACATACAAAACATATAACCAAATGTATATATGACCATCTCTCGAAGGGGAGAAGTAGGAAAAAAGAAAGGAAAAGAGATAAAAGAATGAAACAACACAGTCCAAACACACTAAAGATCGAGAACAAAACATAGCTAAGGGAGGTGTGAGATCCCCCAATGAGAGAGATCAAAGCCAAAGGAGTTGTGAGATCCTCCAATAAGAAATATCAAAGCCACTAGGCACATCTTCATTTATTATACACCACATTAAACATTCTATTACTAGACACAACCATTGCCTTTTAGCCCTAATCTCATCATCTATAAGTACCTTGATCCCATCAAATTACACTACCTTGATTACCTATGTCCTTTTCACTACACACCAAATTTTCACATTTTGGTCAAGCTAAGCGAAGCCACTCAATACTTTAACAACCCCTAGTGGTGAAAAGCAATGAGATTATTAATAACTTGTCACAATGATAAAATTCTATGAGGTTTGTCAAATCCTGTATAATATTTTACAATTGAGAATGCATGTGCTTCATCCTCTACCCATCTGAAACTCATTCTTGAGTCCAATCACCTCAATCAGTGATATCTCCTCTTCCTCTAAATTCACCTTTCAATACAATAGAAGACACTCTAACTAGCTTACATCTCATGTTGATACTTCATATCATAATTGTAAAATATGGCTTTTTTGTCTCCTTTTCATCCTTTGGCCTTTCATCTATGGTGATTTTTCTCTTTGCCTCATTTTCTTGGTCTCTACTTACTAATGCGATCATTTAATTTTGCAAGAATGATTCAAATAAGCCTGGTTGTCAGTATAGTAGCCTTTTCATGAGCTCACCATGCTTGATGCCATAACTCAGTCAATTTCGAAAAGTAATGAAAAGAAAAAAGAAAGAAATGAGGATCATTCTCTAAGGAGAGATGAGGAGAGTTTTAAAAAAAAGGATCTGCAGTAGTTGTTAACATCTTAACATTCATTTGATTGATAGCCTAGCTTGACTTCTATTTAGTTGGAAAATTTCCCATTAGTTTAGGCCTGACATCAGCTGAGGTGCCTTAAAAAGGCCCTCTGGTATGTTTTTCAAATCACTTGCTAGAAAAAATATTTATCTGCCAACAATAGATAATTAAGAAACTGGACATGAACCTGTTCAGGAGTCAAAATCAAAGTGGAGTGATGCTGACATGTAGACAAAATGGAATTGAGTTGATTTACATATTTTGTGCGAACTTCAAGGTTTTCTTTCTTCAAAAAAATCTTCTAGAGTTTTTCTTATTATTAGTAGTTTTTTCTAAAATATTTCTCACCTGGAAATTTAGTCCAATATGCAAAACCAGTTTGGAGGAAAACACTGGATTTGATGCTTGTCAAGCTAGCCTTTTAATGAAGCCGTCTATAAGCAGTGCTCATCTGCCCATAATGAATGTAATGGTTAAAGGATGTGCCCGATTCTTGAATCATCAGCAAAATTCACTTCCCACTAAGAAAACTGCTGATATATATAGAAAGATAGTATGGTAATTAGTGGAGATAATCTTATGTTAGATTTGTATGGTAATCAGAAAATGGATACAAGACGGGGGTTTTTAAATGGAATTCTACACTACATTTATATATTAGAATGAATATTAATGAAGAAAATTGAGCCAGAGTGTAAGGAGTTTATTTTATATCTAAATCTTACCTCTAAAATGACTCTGGAACAGAGAACAATGCACTATTGGTTTACAGTGCCTTATTTTAAAGTGGTAAAAATAAAATGAAAAATATTATTCCTAACTAACCGAAGAAAAAACTCTTTAAATTTGAAACGATTAGCACCTTATAGTTAGAAACATAATTGTGAGTAGATGACAAGGAACTTTTCATGTAGTTTTTAAAGTTAAGCTGATAATAAAAGAACATTCAAATGAAAAATGAGGTATGATGCACTTAAACGAGATTTCATTAGCAAGTTTACTGTTAAATATCACCTTACCCTACACACATATTTTGTCTTGATTCATTGTAGCCCAGCAAATCGAGAAATCTGCAGTACAGGTTGCAGTGGTTTGGTGGTGAACACTGTGATTGTACCAGTATTAATGTAAACATTATAAATCATATACACAAAATGATAAAAGAGAAAATACTATTTCCTACAAGAATCTATTTCTTATCTGGAAAAAATATTGATGAGACATGTGCATGGATGATGAATAAAGAATTGGAGATCAATCTTTGGTTTAGAACAGGAGTGATCTACTCCCTTGCATCAAAGATAAAAATTTTCATAGACCAAAGCAAAACAATCCCCGTGATTTGAAAAAAGTGGCAAAGCATATATTTTCTTGTGTGCCATCAGTGTAGGAAATAGGTGACCAATGAAAAATAATGGTTTACTTCCAAGAAATGTGGGCAGAAAATTCAGCCGCCCAACAAAAGGAACCAACAATAACTGTAATATAAACCCTCAATTTATATAAACCGATAATAACTGTAATATATCTCTAATAAGAATGGGAAAATATCAATCCCTCTATTTATTGTAAACCCTTTCTAGATGTGATCCATTCAAGTCAAACAGGGGCACCAATTACTAGAGTTTCCTTCACTGTTGTGTACAAGATTTTGATAAATTTATATGTTTCAATTATCTCTCTGCTTTCCCCCTGATGATGGATCAGGGAGTGCAAAAATATTTCACACAATCGAATTAAGAAACCAACTCAATAATCTATATGGATTGTGAAAACTTTGAAAAATTTAACTGTGATCCGATGCAAAAATATTTCACACAATCAAATTAGGATTGTGAAAACTTGATATCTTTGAAAAATTAATTGTCTAATAGACAAATCTTTTATAATTCAATAAGTTGTATTAGTTTCACAGTCAACGAGTCACAAATATATTTGAACAAACTCAGTGCTCTGTTCTAATAATTAATAAAAAATTCACAACTTTTCTATTCCCTCTGAATCTTTAGAGGGGGTTCACAACTGTCTCTGATATATTATACAAAACTATTTTGACTATTGCTAGTTTACAGTGCCCTTACAAGTCATTCGTTCTGTTCCACATTACCCATACTTTGTTGCCTAGTTCAGCTGAAGACTCTTGCAGAAGCCCAGTCCCCAATTTGCAATCATCAACCTCTACAGCAAGAAATGTGGGCAGCAACAACTCTCCAAAACAATTCTTCACAGAAATCCCATCTGCATTCTATTTCAATCACACTTTCAGCACACAATAAGTATAAAATCCCCAAAAACTTCACAAGCAGTTGCAAGTTTTTTCTTACGAGATAATTTGAACTAAACCTACCTCATTTCCATGCGGCCATTTGGTTTTCTTCCCACCACCAAATGTTGCAACTTTTCATTGCTTTCACTTCTGAAATGGTGCTTCAGAGATCTCTATGCTTCATCCCTCATCAATTTATTATTTATAAAATAAGTAAAAAAGGAAAAGAAAACCTAGCTAAAATCCTATTTAAAAAAAAGCTCAAATAGGAAAAAAATATACAAATTTAGCTAAAACCCTAATTACAGGGGTGTGTGTTTGTTTTTCCATTACCCTGTGCAACGAATCTGTAAGCTCAAATACCATGGCGTCATCCAGCAATTTGGCTTTCCTGTGTTACCATAATCAAGTATAGTTAGAGTGTTACATTATTTAAATTCTTCTTCATCAATTGGATCTAAGTTGAAATAAGATGGAGAAAGAAGTAGCAAAGGCAGTGAAATGGCCGCCATGAGAAGTACAAAGAATTAGAGACAAAAGGTAGATATAAATGTATGAATATGTCGGTGCCGCGTATAATCAATGATTTGTATTTGAACAGACGGTGTTGCCCGAGGCTGTTCCAGGGAATCATGGAAGAAAAATCTCATATGATAAATCAGGCTCTGGATAATGACAAGAGTAATTTACTGGAAAAATATATAAATCTAGACTGTAAGGGCAGCGAAGATGAATACCTTTGTGAATACCTCTGGTAATTTACTTTACCACTGCCAGGTCTTTGAAGCTTAGAAATTAATTTTCTTTGGGATTGATCCAAGCTCTTTTGCCTATTGACGGTTTAGATTGTCTACCAAGCAATGCAAGACAATTGTAGTAATCCTACCACTCCACTCTGCATAGTAGTTTTCCGTTAGTTGTGATAGATGTACGATGTATAAGATTTGATAGTTATCAAGGAGGCCTTAAATTCAAAACCGACGCGTTTTCTGATGATCCACGACAGTACAGGTAGTAGGCGGCAGTGAGAAAAGGCAAGGAAGAACAATGAACGATGGGGATGAATAGAATCATCTCCGGGATGACTTCAACCGTAGATAGTAAAAATCAGTTTGGCTCATTTCATAGTTGATATGCCTTTGGCGTAATTAGCCTCTATGTTGTTTTTGTAAGTCTAAATAAAATCTGTTGTGCAAGCATTATTTTAGAATTAATATGAAAAATTTGTTTCTAAGGTGTTCACTAGGAATTAATGAATGATTTTATATTTAATGACTATTAAATGGTATATTTTAGAGCTATAAGTAGCTTTTCCCCTATTATCATATTTTACTCTTATTTTAAAGAACACGAAATATTTTTAGAATCTTTGGTCATACAATTAACTCTACATTATTAGGGTTGAGAGTATCATTGAGGGGATCCCAACCATGATTACCATCATTATATTTTTTCTTAATTAGGAAACTAAGTGTCATAAATAGGTGATAGAGAAAGAGAGGTGAAATAATTTTCCAAAGGTAGGCCAATCATAAAACATATGGCTAGGAGCCTAAGGAAATACAAAGTGATGTTAGGTAGGCTGAGACCACCCTTGTTGAGATCAATCCATGTCTCTTCTAACAATAGAATACAAAGAATGCAAATGAGTATCGTATTCTTAATGAGTGTATTGACTATGTACTTGATAATATGCACATGATAGAGAATGAATTTAGTTAGAAGTAGGAGTTGGAGGAACTCTAGAAATAGTGTATTGGAAATTATCCTAGTGGCCCGAAAGAACTTAAAGGTGTTCCACCTTTAGTGAAACTTGTGAGATTGCATCAAGATCTATACAATAACTTTAGAACAAAAAAAATCATTACTGTAAAGTGATAATTTCTATGGTCAATCGAGTATATAAAAAATAAAGAAAAATTTATATCCTTCCATATTTTGAAATGAACTTCCACCCTAAAATAATGCCAATTTCTTTATACTTGGAATGGATTCTAGCTAAATCCCTTAGTAAAACCATGTGGAATGATAATGTTTTCAAATATGTAAAGATTTGAAGAAATCTTGTATCTAAGCCATTAGGCTTGATCTATAAAGAAAAAACAAAAATATTCTTGAAATACTCCTAATGACCACAAAATGGGATTTGAGGATTCCTAATTCTTAAGGCCTTATAAATAATTCTCGAAGAAAACTAAGTAAGATTTGGTTTTAAAATAGTAGACAAAACCATTTGAAACCTAGAAAAACAAAACACACAAAGAGGATTGAAAATCCATCTCTAGTTTAAAATAGGCAACATAGTCAAAAGTGGAGAGATCCAAGAGTAGCCCTTACAAGTATTATATCTATAAAATGGTGTTGTTAGAAACTATTTCTAATCTTTCCACCATATCTTGAAACAATGAACACCCAATTTTAAGAATAGTATCTAGAAGAACATAGTCGATAACAACCTATAAAAATTTAAAGTCCTTGCTAGATCCCAAAATAATGTATATATTTAGTCTTTGAAAATAATTTTACCTTCAAGGACAAGGGTGTCTTTAGGAAGGTAAAAAAAAGGTTCATCCATAGATTATGGAAGATTAAAGTCTAATTAACAAGTGTAGATAAGCTCTCCTATACTACATGTTTGGCTTAAATCCAAAAGGGTATTCTTAGAGGTATCCTAAATAGGATTGAAGATTGTTAGAGCAAAGTACCCAAGAAAATAAACTGCAACATAAACCTTCATGAGATAGAGAGGAGCACTATGCTAATTTACCATAGAGAAAATGAAATATGATATGATTAATTTACACAATGCACAGGCTTTTAAAGCCATGAGGAAGGTGTTGGGCGAAAAAACCACTTGGGAGAAACTAATTAGTGTAATCTACCCTAAGTGAAAAACTTAATTACACTAACACCCCTCCTTAAGTGCAAACTTCGAGAGAATGAAGATGCAAAAATGCAAAAAAGCAATATGGGTCCCTGCTACACAACCATGTTAGGTACCCATTTACAACTACAAAAAGAAATCTCTCACAACCGAAGAAAAGGAGAAAAACCATGTGCGAAAAACCCCTCTCCAAAAGAGAGAAAATAAAATAAAAATGATGCATGGATGGAGGACTCAATCACACCCCCCAAGGACTAGATACATTATGTATATACAATCAATGCCCCCCCATAAGAGGGAAAGAGAGAGACTACATATCCCCCCCACAATGTGTAATCACTTGCAAAAATGGTAAGTGTCTGAAGACAAAACATGATCCAATGTTGAGAAACAACTTGTCTCCCTTTCGGAAGAAACAAAACCAAATACAAATGTAGGTATGCTTCCCATTCTGAATATGAATTGAAAGAATGAAGCATGAAAATGTATGATAGTGTCCCTAAAATATTCTAATTTTTCACCAAGACCTTGGAAAATGATGCTACGAACCAATCATGAACATGCCCAATCACAATAGGAGGTGACAAACAAGGTACCACTAGAAACTAATCCTAAAAACTCTCTAGAGACTGAAATGGAGTGACAACAGTTGTACCACAACTATCATCAAATAGGAGGGATATACCCTCAAATGTGTCTTCCAAGTTAGAAATGTGAGATTCCATGAACAATGAACCAATTTCCAAAAAATAAGAATCCCAATCAGGAAGACAATGAGATACTGGTTGTGATGAATCATTGGAAGTGCTTAATGAATCATCAAAACAAAATGAATGGTCCTACAGAAAAGTAATGATAGGAGCCTCAATCAATGAATCTACACAATTATTAATTGAAGGTGAAGGTACATCAATTGTCCTTGATGGAGAATAAGGAGCATCTGAATAACCCTTGTCATCCTCATCTGAAGATTCAAAGTATTCCAAAACTTCAAACTCCTGCATAGTAGAATGATCATAGGGTATCTTGTCTAAAAAATGAAGAGGCACAAGACAATCTGAAATAGGATTATCTGGGAGTGGCAAAGTATCAGGATACCCATGTATCTCCCAAATTTTAGTTCAAATAATATATGGAAACTCAAAATGATCAATAGAATCCAAAGTGGTATCATCAATATGCATTATAATAACTCCTAGGACATGATCCCTTTTGTAATTCCATGCAAATTTATTACTATCAGTACCAGGAAGGGGAAAAAGATTATACAAATGTGGCAACAAATGAAGCCATCTGAGATGTTCTATGATACCATCTCTCCATTGTTTATAGTTTCCCCTTTCCAACATATTCACAGCAAGATGCAATGAAAACCGCATAATCAACTATGACAAATCTCAAAAAAAAAAGATAGTAGCCTTCAACAACAATTGATGAAGGGTACTCCCCTTACAATCTAAAACTCACAAAAGCAACAGATAATGGCACAAAAAATGCAAGAAGGAAAGAAAACATTTTCTATTATCACTGAAATGAAAATGAAATTAGAACATAATAGTTTCCATCACATGGGATTTCTAATTACATAAATCTGCAAGTATGCAAATCAGAGCCACCGTCTACGCTTCCCTTGCCTCCCTTTTGTAGTCCCTCCTTATATCATTTATTTGGAAGGTGTAACCGCTCTAGAAACTTTTGGAAAGTGTAACTGCCCTAGAATCTTCTAGAAAGTGTAACTTCCTCAAGAAGATATTTTGAAACTTTATTAATTTTGGTATTACAACTTCGTGGGGTCACAAATTTTGATCCGACTGTCAAATTTTCTATTATAATACCTTTTCAGAAATCTCTTGGTAATTATTCCGTTAAAAAGTAGGGACTAAAGGCCAACTACTTTCATTTTCCACCAATTTTCAGGCCCATCTGGAGCCTCTAAGTGCCTCAAAATTGACTTTGAAGATTTTTCTAGGATTTTTGAAAATTAAAATTCCAATATCTCTCAAATGACAAATGGTATTGAAGTGATTTCTTCGCCATTGGCTTCCATTTACTATTCTGGAGGTGGGTATGCGTAGGATCATCATGGAAAAAACAAGCCCTTAAGTGGCGAAAAATTTAGAAAAATCAGAGTTAAGCAACTTGAAGTAAAAATATAAATATGTTATTTGTATTATTTCAAAAATATGTAAGAATAGAATCTGTAGAAAATTGAACGTAGTTTCTAAACTACTAAGTTTATTTTAAAAAAAACTATTTGGTGAAAATTTGAAATTTCAATGTGGTAGCACTTAAATTTGAGGGAAAAAACAAGTAGGTGTTTTTCTGACAACCCTAACCACAATAAAATGATAATATTTTTTTATAAGATTTTAGATATAAGTAGAGGACTCATGTCCCGATGTGATGCATATTTTTGTATTTTTTCAAGTAAATAATTAATTATGATTTTTTATTACAACTTTTAAAAAATATAAAACTTGTATGTATGACCACCTTAACTTTGTCAAAACTTCATGAAATTCAAATTTTATTTTAATATTATAATATGTGAAGCATAGAATGTGACACATGTTTTGTATTCAAAAAATGTGATACCATTTGAAAGGTATAGATGTTTTTCAATCAACCTATCAATCAAGACTTTAGTTGTAATTCAAATAGAAAATGAATAATAATAATTTATTAAATTCAAAGTAAAGAATAATTTATATTGGTGGAAAGCTGAGAATCTCCTTTAAAATCACTTTTCATTTCATCAATTTTGGGAAAAAAAAATTGTCAGCCACATACCCATCATATCACCACTTTTTGGCCCATCATGATCCTGCACATACCTAGGTCTGTGTAAGATTTCGTGTCCAACTATGCATAAATGCAAACTTACTAAAATAGTAACCCTGCCAAAATTAGCTCTTATTGAAAAGAAACAACAAATTTTTTGGGTGATGCAAGATTTCTCTTACACCCTGGATGCTCTTGCATCAAAAATTAGAAACTCTCAAATACTACAAATGAAGCCTTCTCAAAATACTTCAAGAAGCAAAAAAGGGCTAAGAATCAAACAACTCCAAAGAGTACAACAACACCAATATTGAACTTCAAGAAATTAAAAGCATCACCAAATAGAAAAATATGAGATAAATTCCTCAACCACTACAAAGGTGACGAAAATACCTTTCTATTGATATTTGGTTTGTGAAAATCGGCCTCCGTTTGCAAAAGATATGCAAAAATGAAAAAAAAGGCCTAGAGAGGCACTTTCAGAATCTTCTAGATCTCTCAATCACACCATACGACCATCGAATGCAAAGGGGCTAAAAAATTTGGTCAAGCCTCACCAAACACCAAGAAATCTCCACCAATCTCCAAGCTAATTCACCAAGAAAGCATTCCAAGAACAAGTCCACAAGCTTCCCACAATCACTTCTCAAGTAGAATATGAGTGCTTGAATATAAAAAGGGAAAAAAAGGCTATTGTGGGGAAAATGTGGGATTAAAGATCCCAAACAACACTTCAAAAAGGTTGTGCATGGGCCCACCTCTAAACCTTTACAAAATATTTCTTCCATAACTTTATAATGTATAAAGTTTGAGAAATTCACTACACACAAGGGGATAATGCACCCAGGGGTCTCCACAGTGATAAGGATTGCACCTCCAATCGAGGATCAAGCCTTCCAAAAAATTCAACTGCAGCCACAAAATGGGATTGGATACGCCCTCCACACAATATAGAAAAATCCTTAAAGATGAATCGTTGTCTTCAAATGAATGAAACACAACATTTAAATGAATCGATCAAATAGATGATGCCTTTGGGTATGTGTAGGATCATGATGGGCCAAAAAGTGGCAATATGATGGGTATGTGGTTGACGACTTTTTTTTTACCCAAAATTGATGAAACAAAAAGGGTTTTTAAAGGAGACTCTTAGCTTTCCACCAATATAAATTAATCTTTACTTTGAATTTAATAAGTAATTATTATTCATTTTCTATTTGAATTATGACTAAAGTCCTGATTGATAGGCTGATTGAAAAAAATCTATAGCTTTCAAACGGTATCACAGTTTTTGAATCCAAAACATGCATCACATTCTATGCTTCCATATTATAGGATTAAAAAAAGAAAAATTGAATTTCATGAATTTTGACCAAGTTAAGGTGGTTAGACATACAAGTTTTTATATTTTTTAAAAGTTGTAATAAAAATCATAATTAATTATTTACTTGGAAAAAAAATACAAAAAAATATGCATCACATTGGGACATGAGTCCTCTACTTATATCTAAAATATTATAAAAAATATTATTATTTTATTGTGGTTAGGGTGGTCGAGACACCTACTTCTTATTTTTTCCCCAAATTTAAGTACTACTGCATTGAAATTTCAAATTTTCACCAAATAGATTTAAAAAAAACCTAGTAGTTTAGAAACTACATTGAATTTGCTGTAGATTCTATTCTTACATATTTTTGAAATAATATAGATAACTTATTCAAATTTTTACATCAAGTTGCCTAACTCTGATTTTTCTGAATTTTTTGCCACTTAAGGGCCTATTATTTCCATGATGATCATGCACATACCCCTTTTCAAATTGCTTGCCAAAGAGATTAGCAGCCTAAAGAAATCGCCCTTCAAACACAAATTTTAGTGCCCAAGATGAAGGAGAAATCATGTGCCGAATTGATTATCCCACCTCTACAATAAAAAAATGTGCCCTCTCATTGGGTATGTTTGAAAATCGTGCCTTGGGAAAATACACCCCTTTGAACCACATAAATTGTTGAATATCATGCCTCAATTCGGCTTTAAATGCTTGGAATTTGAAAAGTAATACGTGGCCTCAGACAAGTTGAATCTTAGTAGATATAAGGTAGTGTCCTTTCAAATTCTTGCACGACCTATGCTCAACATATCGTGTGGCCTCCACCAAAAACACCTTTCAATAGGAAATCGTGGCTTCAGGAGTGAATATGTGCCTTCATTACAAATTTCTTTGGGAGAACCTTCAATCGTGCCTAGACAAAGAAGAAAAAAACATGCAGTTTTGAAACAAATGTAGCTCCAATTGAATCGAATGCCTCTTTCAATCGCTTCTAGCCAACAAAAGGAAGAAAGAATATTGAATATGGGGCAATTTTAAAATTTTAAAAATTTCAAATGCCAGAAAAATGATCCCAAATAATCAGATGAAAACTCTCAGGAAGGAGTTGCAGTTGGGTGGCTCTAATACTATGTTAGAGCAAAGCACCCAAAAAAATCAACTGGAGCATAAACTACCCACACGGGAAAATTAAATATGAGATGATTAATTTACAAAATGCATAGGCTTTTAAAGCCATGAGAAAGGTGTCGGGTGGAAAAACTACCCACACGGGAAAAACCACCTAGGAGAAACTAATCAGTGTAATCTACCCTAAGTGAAAAACTTAATTACACTAACAAAGGTGCTAAAAGGTATAAAAGTAAAATAAATTTGTAGTCATATCTAGGGCATGTTTAACCCAAAAGGTTGTCTTTAGGTTAAAGGCTAGACAATTGTCCATATGAACTCATGGATAACCAATTAATATTAATTATATTATAAGTTTTACCTTGGTTTCTATCCCCCCTTTATAAGCCTTGTAAAATTTCATAAAGTTTTCATTGGTTGTCAATTTCTAATGTAGTTTTTAGCACATTATCAGGTGTCATCAAGGTTTTCACAACCATGTGTTATTCTTCTATTAGAAAGCTAAATTTTATCATGTCCTTTATGTGTCAGTTTTAATTTCTATTTTCCAACTTTATTAGCCCTTGAATAGGTACTTGGAACTCGCTCAAAACCTAATGAGGAATTCATAAATTAGAAGAAGTTATGAAGAATAAGGGAAATTGCTATATTTTATATTTTTTCAAAGGTTTCAAAACCATTGTTGGATCTGATAGGAGTTTTGAAACCTCATCAACTCTCAAAAAAGTATTGACAAGAAATCTTAGAGATGATATATTTCATATAAATTTTGAACTTATCAGAAGTTTCATGAAAAATGAGGGATCCCTTAGACAATGAAGTGTAGTGTAGTAAAATGCATACCCTTTCACTTTCACACTTGTTTGGTCCTCCTTACTTGTCTATCCTCATTTATGGCTTAATTGGTCCTATTTTGTATCCACAATCCCTATGAATTACATCTTTTTCTGGCTAATCCCGACATTCTCCAATGCATAAATGATAATTTAATGATTTCATCTATGTGTCCCTTATTTTTGGGTCAAGACTAAAATGCCACCTAGGGCGTCTAAGTTATCACCCAAAGGTATCAGGACCCCAATTTTGAGGCATCTTAATTGGGCCCCTTTTTGGTGTATGTGCCCCAAGTTTTATGACTTGGGTGTAAGATGCCACCTAGGGCATCTTAGTACTCCTTGAGTCATTTTCAGGATTTAATTTCAAATTCTGGAGGGATTTAGCCTCCTTTATTTAATGAATTCATATTTCAGCTTGGTGTGATGTAATTTTGATATATTAAGCAAATATAAGTATAAATACAAGGTCCCTTCTCTCATTTTCTCCTAGCAAGCAATCCAAGCAGTCCAAGCATTGAAGGATTTAGGCATTCAAGAGTAATTCATAAAGCATTTAGAGCCATCATCAAGATTCAAGCATCATATCAAAGATTTTCTTGCATGATGTGTGTTGTTGTGCTAACATTTGTGATGTAGGGTTTTGATTCAAGCAAGTAATTCAAGATCATTCCTTTGGTTCAAGATCCATATTTATTGTAGCCATTGCACACAAGTTTGAAAAATTTATAAGGGTTTGGCGAGTTGTAGCATTGCATGTTGTTCATAGACCATTTCCTTCATTATTTCTATTTCATTTCAAGGTTTAATTACCAACAAGGTCTTTGACCAAGGAAAACCCCCATCACTAACAATCAAATGGTTTTTCCCATCTTGCATATTTGTGATTGCAGATTTAGGTTGTAGTCTTGAAGATCATTTGGAGTGCAAAGTTGTAAAAGTTGTAAAGTTGCATTGCAAAGCTGTCATCTTCACGAAAATTGACCTACATGCCAAAACTGAAGGTTTCAGAATCTAAGAACGAAGGAGAAGCAAGTGTAGAACTAGGAGTTGAGGACCACATTTAGAGTTTTCAAAAATTTAGAATGAGATTAATACACCACCTTGGGCATCTTAGTCCTCCCAGGCATATTTCTCAAAGATTCCTTTAGATCTAGTTTCAGCATCTAAAGACTCTACATCTGCCTTGAAAAATAGAAGCAAGTCTAATACACCATCTTGGGAATCTTTGTCCTCCCTAGCATATTTGGACAACTTCTTTACATTTCCGAAATCCTCACAATATCTCCATACTTCCTAGGTATACACATCCTATCTCCCTGTTGCATAATGTCATCATTTGCATCTCTCATTTAGCTTGCATAACTAGATTTTGTAGGTTGAATGTTTATTTATCTTTTCCAAGCGTTTGATTAGTGGTGAACACCTTAATTCCAAAAGAACCCTCTCCTAGGTCCTTCTCATTGTGAATTGACTCACCTTGCAAGTTTGCTAGTCAATCCAATTAGGACTCCTAGGACATTCTTAAGTGATTATTTGGAAAAAGAGTGACATTATATTCTATATATGTCCATTTTTATATTAATCATTTTGGTGAACCCGACCTTGTTGAGCATTCATTTATGATTCTAGAGTCCATTAAGTCCTTAGATCTAGATTGCATTATTCTTGCATTGAATCTTGCATTAGTGAAAGTGCATCTAGGGTTTCTTGCATTTTGCATTAGTGAAATTGCATCTAGGGTTTCTTTCATTTACATTAGTGAAAGTGCATATAGGTTGAATTTTTACTTTCTTGCATCATTTCATTTCATTGAAAAATTGGAAAGTGCATTGTTCATCATCTTAATTGCATTTAGAAACATTCTTATTGCATTCAAAATTGATTTTTTTTTGCATTAAATTGCTTGTTCCTAGTTACTTTTTCTTGCACTCATTTGCACATTTTTATGTTTCTAAACATTAGCATCCTAAATAGGAAATCTGTAAACACTGTAGATAATCCATAATTTTTTGTTTTTATGAGAAAAAATTCTACTAGGACTAAAATGATCTTCCTGGCATCTTAGTCCCTCTTAGGATTTTTTCCTTTGAAGTCTCTCTCTGCTATTTTCTATCTATTACAGTCCTTGGAACTTCAAAATCTCATTAGGAGGACTAAGACTCCCTTCCTAGCATCTTATTCCCTATTGAATTTGACTCTCCAGTTTTTAGGATCTTAAATTACTTTTTTGTGTTTCTGTAGGCTTACTTCAATTTTTCAGTTTCAGTTTCCAGAATTGCTCTTATTCCAATTTCTTTCATTTCAAGCATAAATGCAAGCATAGGATATTGTGTTCATTGCTCTTTTTTTGGTTTATCCCTTGTATGATTTTTATTACTTGGTGTTCTACTACTAATATTGTGTTTAGATGAAGTGTGAGACTCGTGACATCCTACGATAAAATACTCCTTATGGATCTTGGGTTATTAAGCTCTTAGTTTCGGTGCTGGAATTAGTTCACTAGGTATGGACCATACCTTTGACACCTCTTTTTCTATGCCTACCTTACCTACAAGTGTTGCGCCAAGTGTTCAAAGAATGGTTGACCATATTCCTCAAGAAAACAAAATAAAAATGCATGAATACCTAGCTCATTTACAAGATAGTGTGAGTATTGAAAACATTTCCAACATTGTTATACTTGCCATAGATAGTATTCACCACATGATGGAAAGTTATGAGAGACTGGAATTTGTGCATAAATTAGCTCAAATCTTTGGAAAACACCTTCCTCCCATCACTAATGGTGCTCAAGCTTCAAACAATGTGCTAAACCAAGGAGGAAGTCAAACTCCTCCCTCTTCAACCATAACCTCAATTCCCACCTATACCAATCCTCAAATGACCAAAACAACACAGCCAACTAGTAGCATCCTTCCTACCTCAATAATTTCCATTACTGCTCCTTATACCTATGTGTCATCTAATCTTATATATCCTCCCATAAGCAATTCACTCATTGTTCCTTCCAACATATACATACCACCACCATATTCATCTCCATCACACACTACAAGAAATTATCCTATCATTAACCATCTCTTACAAAGTATTTCATCCATTCAACGTCAAGTTTCCACCATAAATCAAAATCAAAATGGTCCACCTTCATACTATGTCAAGAGAAACCCACTATCCTTGGAGATATTGAGAACTCCAGTACCACAAGGTATAGAGATCCCTAGATTTGAGAAATATGGAGGAAAGGGAGATCTTGCTAATCATGTTAATTCCTTTACTACTTTGTGTAGTGACTTTATCCTTGAGGAAAAACTTTTGGCTAAACCTTTTCCCCAATCCTTGAAAGAAATTTCCATGGATTGGTTTTCTACATTACCAAGTAACTCAATTCTTTCATTCAATGAACTTTTTGAGGCCTTTATTAACCATTTCCAAGTGGACATGGTTCCTTAAATCACATTAGTTGATTTGATGAGATGCAAGAAAAATGAGGGCAAAAAAGTCATTGACTTTATTTCACACTACCAATCGCTTTATTCCCAAATTAGTTTGAAGATTCTCGATTCCCACCTTCAAAATATGTTCATAGAAAATTTACAAAGCAAGATAATGGATAAGCTCACCATGATGAAATTCCCTTCCTTCATGCATTTATGCACTGCCATTCGAGACTATCAAAATTTTGTAAGTACTAGTGAACCAAAAGCCACCCCTAACTATCCTAAAAAGTCTGAAGCCCCAAACCAAAAAACTTACCAACCTTTCAAAAGAAAAAATAAGGTTTCCTTCAACTAAATTCAACCTCTCAACCTACCCAACTAGTTGATACCCAAGTAGCCACTATAAAGAAGAGTAATCCTTATATCTTTGGGGATCCACAAAGGCAATTTACACCCTTACCCGATGCACTCCACTACATTATAACCCAAATCTTAAACAAAAACATGATTACCTTACCTTTGGTCCAACCCCTTGACCCTACCAAGTCATTGCCTCTGAGCTTTAGACACAATTCCTATTGTGCTTATCACCAACAAAAAGGACATGATACAAAACATTGTAAGAATTTTAAACATATTGTGCAAGACCTCTCCAAATTGGAGGTGTAAATGACAAAGGTAATAAGTTTGTAGCTCCTCCCAACTAAAAATTGCAAATCTTTACCAATCCCATGCCCAGCCATAATATTTCATTCGTTAAGGCTAGTTAAACTAAGCCTGATGTGGTGAATGTTGACACAGAAGATGAAAATATGAGAAATTGTGAACAAAGTCCTATGGATGATGATGAAAAAAGTCCTATAGATATTAATGAACAAAGTCCTATTGATACAATGATAGGAGTGATTGACATCGAGCCTCATAAACAACAAACCATTGACATTACTTTCTTTTCAGAAGAAACAATTAAACATGCACCAGATGGTCCTCTTTACATAGCGGATAGAATCAATAACAAACCCACTCCTAGGATTTTAATTGATCATGTCTATGGAGTGAATGTGATCACAAAAGAACTTTTATATGTGCATGAACTTACTCAAGATAGATATGATAAACTGAAAGCATGGATTAAAATGGATGATGGTTTTGCTCATGCTACGATGGGCTCGATCACACTCCCATTACAAGTAGGACCAAAGAAATCAAATGTATCATTATTTATCATATCTAATTTGGACCAATTCTATGTGAAGTGAGGCTATAAATGGCTTCACTCCATGAATGCGGTCCCATCCGTTGTCCATAAGTGCTTAAAGTTTCTAGTCATCAATGAAATATTCACAGTAAACCATAGTGGCTTTACACCCCCATCTTCACATGGAAATTTTTCCTTAAGATATTTTTGGCCTGAGCCCATGGAACCTATAAGACCCCATGAAGACTTCCTTTTCCTATCCTACCAAAGATTCAAAGAAAAATACATAGCCAAACTATCCCTTGAAAACTTCCCTCCACCCATGATTGAACCTCCACCCATGCTTGAACCTCCACCACCTAAAGAAAACAATGTTGAGTGTAAATTTCTTCCAACGAACCAAGACCCATTCATGAACAATCCCTTACCTATTTCCTACAAGATACTTAGAGAAAACCAAACAAGTCCTAATCCGCCTCCTAAGAAAATTTATAAAGAAAAAGAGAAAGTGGTTGAACAACCTTCCATGGTTTCTTCCATTCTTCCCTCACAAGAAGAAAATGAACCTATGGTTGAAAAACCCATTCCTACACAAATGCAACTTAAAAAATGTAATAAAAGAAACTACAATGCTAGAGAGAATAGGTGTAGGCGTCGTGCTATTGCTTGAAAGATGAGTGATGAGAACAACATTGAAAATCAAAATCTAAACCTAATAGAGGAAATAAACAATGACTTTCCTCTATTACCAGAACAAACAAAAGTTATGTCTCCAACACAAAAAGGATGAGCACCTTCTATGGATATTATCATCCGTCCTCCTATTGTGGTTAACTTGGATGATGATGAGGAAACAACTAAAATTGACGAGGAAGTGCATGATGAGTTTAATTTGTTATTTTCCTCTTCCATGAGCTTAAAAAAAAACAACCGTGATGATCCTCCTAAGACAAGTGATTCACCACATGTTGAACTTGGTGATTCCCCTAGTAGAGCACTTGATGTTGTTCCTCTTTCTAGTGATTTTCATTCTGCATATACTAAAGAAGATTGGCATGTAGATGACCTACTGGATGGTTGACTCACATGTGCTTTACTATTCTTTTATATTTTCTTTTTCTTTTCTTTTTCTTTTGCTTCCCTTCTCACTTTCTTTTCACTTTTGCATGCATGTGCATAATGTGATCCCCCATGATGTTTTGTTTGATGTTTCTCTCTCTATGTGCATTCCTCTATTTTTACCTTCATTCTTCTATATGTCATATACTTTTTCCTTTTCATTGACCTTTTATCTTATCTTTTCATTTTCTTTTTTTTTCTCGTGTTTTCCTCTTGGGGATGATGCAAGGTGTTGAGACACTCTACGTCTCTTCCATATTGACCCAAAATATTTCTCTTCATCTTTTCTTTTCATTTTCCTTTTTGTCTTGTGTTTTCCTCTTGGGGATGACGTAAGGCGTCAATACACCCTATGTCTCTTCCATGTTGACCCAAAAGGATTTTTCTTCGCTTTCACTCTCTTTGTGTCATTCTTCCAATTCTATGTGTATTTTGGGAATGATGATAGTTTTAAGCTTTATAATATCATTGTAGCAAAGATAGATATTGACCCTGAATCCATAGATCCCTTATGTGTTTCTGGGGGAAACCCTCTTTTCCCTTTTCATCTTTTGGCTACTTTAAATTAATTGCTCGCAGCATGGTGTTAGCAATTTATCTAAAGTGGGGGCATACATTGGCATTATTTTGATTGCATTTTTTTTCCTTTTTCATGTTCCTTGATGCAATTTTCTTATTTCACGCGACATGTTTTCCTCTTTGTGGTAACATTGGGAGTAATGTCCTTCAAGAGTGTGACCTATCTCAACATATTATATTCCCCTTTGTGGTGATGTGACACATTGTATCCCTTAAGTGGTGAATCTTTTATCCTTTGATTGGTCGTCTCTTGGAGACATTAGGAACGATGTCCCCTAGGAGTAAGACCTCACATGAACTAAGAAAAATCCCTTTGAACATCCCTCTTTCTTGTTGCATTTTCCTCTTTTTGTTATTAAAGTCATGAGGTATGACTTTGATATGGACTTCCTAGGGCTCACCTAATGAACACCTAGCTTAACTAGCCCTTGTGAGTGTCCATTTTTTGTACCTTATTAAAGTTATGAAGGTATGAATTTAATATGGTCCCATGGGGCTCACCTAGTGAACACCTAGCTTCACTAGACCTTGCGAGCATGCATTTCATTTGCATAGTGGACAACACGTTCCACTTGTAAACTGTCAACCTAGACCTGGTCCACCACATTGGATGGTCAGTGGAAGCTTGATCCATTGCAATTTTTCCTCTTTCCTTTTCCTTTTCCTTTTTCCTATCTTTGATGGTGTATGTTTGCAATTTGATTATGGCTTCATATATCATCCACAAGCATGTTCTTTTGTGCTTATGTTGGTTTTCCATAGGATCTTGATCCTAGGGGCTTGACCACCCTCTTGATTATTGCCATCCTAACTTACAAACATCTATACACTGGAACCCCCTTGATTGCATGGTTGGCTACTTTAGTGTGAGTTTGAAGCAAGTTCATCCTATCACTAAAGTGGGGGCTAAATGTAGTGTAGTAGAATGCATTCCCTTGCATTTTCACAATTTTTTGGGCCTTCATTTCTTATTTATCCTCATTTATGGCTTAGTTGGTCCTATTTTGTTTCCACAAGCCCTATGAATTACATATTTTTTTGGCTATTACCAACATTATCCAATGCATAAATGATAATATAATGATTTCATCTTTGTGTCCCAATTTTTTGGGTTGGGACTAAAACACCACCTAGGGTGTCTTTGTCCCCCAAAGGTCTTGGGACCCTAATTTTAAGGCATCTTAATTGGGCCCCTTTTTGGTGTTTGTGTCCCAAGTTTTATGACTTGGGACTAAGATGCCACCTAGGGCATCTTAGTCCTCTTTGAGTCATTTTTGGGATTTCATTTCAAATTCTGGCAGAATTTAACCTCCTTTATTTAATAAATTCATATGTCAATTTGGTGTGATGTAATTTCAGGGTATTAAGCATAGATAAGTATAAATACAAGGTTTCTTCTCTCATTTTCTCCTAACAATAAATTGAAGTAATCTAAACATTCAAGCATTCAAGAGCAATCCATTCAACATTTGGAGCCATCATCAAGATTCAAGCATCATATCAAAGATATTCTTGCATCATGTGTGTTGTGCTAACATTTGTGATGTAGGGTTTTGATTCAAGCAAGCAAGTCAAGATCATTCCTTTGGTTCAAGATCCATATCCATTGTAGCCATTACACACAAGTTTGCAAATTTTATAAGGGTTTGGTGATTTGTAGCATTGCATGTTGTTCATTCACCATTTCCTTCATTATTTCTATTTCATTTCAAGGTTTAATTATCAACAAGGGGTTAGACCAAGGAATTTAACCCCATTAAGTAGCAATCAACAAGATTTTCCCATATTGCATATTTGTGATTCCAGAATTAGGTTGTAGTCTTGGAGATCATTTGGAGTTCAAAGTTGTAAAAGTTGCAAAGTTGTCATCTTCATGGAAAGTCACCTACAAGCCGAATCTGGAGGTTTCAGAATATAAGATTGGAGGAGAAGCAAGTTTAGACATGGGATCTCAGGACCACATTCAAAGTTTTCAAAAATTTAGAACATGACTAATACACCACCTTGGGCATCTTAGTCCTCCCAAGAATATTTTTTAGAGATTCCTTTAAATATGGTTCTGACATCCAAAGGCTCTGCATTTTCCCCGAAAAACAACAGTGGGACTAATACACCATCTTGGGTGTCTTTTTCCTCGACATATTTGGATAGCTTCTTTGTATTTTTGGAATCCTCACAATATCTCCAAACTTCCCAGGTACACACATCCTATATCCTTCTTGCATAATTTCATCATTTGCATCTCATTTATCTCTCATAACTAGATTTTGTAGGTAGAATGTTCATTTATCTTTTCCAAGTATTTGCTTGGTAGTGAACCCCTTAAAGTAGAAAGAACCCCCTCCTAGGTCCTCCTAATTGTGAATTGACTCACCTTACGAGGTTGCTAGTCAATCCAATTAGGACTCCTAGGAAATTATTGAGTGATTAGCTGGAAAAAGAGTCAACATTATATTATGTCCTCATTTCTATATTAATCATGAAGAAACATTTCAAAAATTCCTTAAGGTTTCAAAAGCTTTTGAAGGATCTAGAAAGGTACTCACAACCTCAAAAAAAGCTGACAAGATTACCTTTGTAGGAAAATCTTCTTTAAGGCACTGTCTTAATGAAACTTTTGGAAAGATTAAGATAGTTTTCTAAATCTTTGTCGAAGTTCAATAGGGTTTTTGAAAACCATCAATTTATTTGGTGCCTTTTCATAGCCATTCCTTTTTAAAATTTTAAAGATAGCTAAAGCAAGTTCTATATGACAAGGCTCACAGGTGCCAAATTTAAGGAGTACCATTAATGCCCACCTATCATGTTAGAATAGTAATTATGGACACTTATAATGGGATTAGGTTAGTTAAAGAAGTAATTATAATGAGAAATCAATAGAAAATTTATGGGAGATGAAAGAAAAATTGTGAATCTAGAATTCTATTTAGAAACTGTGACATTCAACCCTAATCTACAAGCATAATGAAATTCCCCTTTAGCTTGTTATTTAACACTATAGAATTCGGCTCACTATGAGGAAAAGAATGAAGAATTTTCAAAAATTTAGTTATTTCTTTTAGTAAAACTATTTTTCACTCACAAATTCTCACCAAATTTAATTAATCGGGGTCACCATGAAGTTTAAATATTTGGGCTATGAACACTTATCTAGTTTATCAAGCACATTACCAGAAATTAAAGATACTATATTAGGGCACACAAATCTTGATGATTTTTGGGAAAGATTCGAGAAAGAAAATAGATCTCCAGTAATGCAGTGACTAATAGAAAGCAACTTTTTACAAGAAACAAATTTCCCCATGACAGTGCAATGCACAAACGTGGTTATTGAATGCATAAATAATTACAAATCCAAAATAAGGGAAATTAGGATAAATTACAATCGCATTGTTATCAAAGTGAAAAAATATACATTTTCCACATGCTTACACTTACTGAAGAAGGAAGCTTATATAGATTTTAATTTTATTCTTTCTTATCAATGATTTCACAAGAAGAAAGGGTAATGTAGGAATGTAATTTCTTGGATATGTTTTCTACTCCTAAGAAGGGGAAATATTAATTACCCAAAAAGTTACACATGACTCATTTTGTAGATGAAATTTCTTATATAATATATTCCTTTGTATAGATTGAAAGGTCGTGAGAAGGCTCATTACTTCAAGGACTGGATGCCTTACTTTATCTAGATAATAATTCATGGTGATCAATATCTTGATTGGGATCAACTTATCTATGATCAAATGCATTCGATGCACATTTAGTTTCCCCTCAATAGGACATTCTAAATGTTTTTTTTTTTCTATCACATACACTAGACCTTGAAATGTTTGAGACTAGTTGAGGTCCATGATGAAAATATCCAAATGTATGATTATTATACCTAAGTTCAATTGGAAAGGAGTTTTAGGAATTTTAATAGAAGGGTGAATGATGCATTAACTATGATGGTGGTAAGAGAGATCCAAGGAGACATGAGCTTAACAATTTCTTTGAAGGAAATTCAAATGATTGACACTTATGGTAACCATTTTATATAGTTTCAAAGGTTTACCTACATTAGAATTGAAGGTTTTGATGGATTTCCTTACAAACTTCCTAAATATGTAGAGGAAAAAGTTATTCTCATTGATGTTTGTAAGAAAGTGGAAGAAGTAAATAAAAGGTTACAAGAGAGAAATAAGTAAAGTATTGAATTCCCTATCAAACTTAGTTATTACTAGTGTAAATCAATGTTAGATGCCCTTAATATTGAAAATGATTTAGTGAAGTATGCAATGGAATTTTATGAAATGAGATTCCCCTTTGACAAAAAAAATTTGTTAAGGACAATCCACAATTAGGGTAAGGATGTTACCATATTCTTCATTTGGAAAATTATTAGACATATTAGGTAGATGAGTATGAATTCTGAAGGATAAGTTGGATGAGGTTATCTCTTAAATAAATTGTAACTTTTAGATTGAATTGGGATATCTCATACATAGAATATGATGAGCCAGATTTGATAGATCTAATTTTATTAATCATATATAAACACAACCAATTGTTTCAATCAATTATAGTATCAAAGAGATTGAAAGTATTGACGCCAAAATTATAGTGGTAATCAAGAGGACTCAAGACTAGGTGGCTAGAAAGGCTACAAAAAAACATGCCCCTATGTCTTCAATTTCACAAGATACTCAACATGAAGGGGAAAGTAGCCAGGCACCATCATCTTCCACTTTGCAACCATCCTCCTCTGCTCAAAAAATAATCCCAAGTGGAAAAGGAGATGAAAATGAAGATCCTCTAGAAAAAGGGATGCTAGAAAAGACTTGTGAGGATGTCGTTCAAAAGGAAAACCCAAAAAGAGAAGGAGATACAAGTAGCAGAAGAATAAATAGTGGATGCTCATCTTCATCACAAGTTATTTATTCTTCTTCTCCCCATGATCCTAATTCTCCTCCACTAGATGTACCCCAAAATTCACCACCTAGGGTAGGCCCTACTCCACCTTCTTCTCCTAAGGTGCAAATCTCTAATATTCCTTCTCTCAAGAGAGATTTAAAATTTACATACCCTAGTAACAAAGCTATAAAAACTCCTACTTGCATTTCTTGATTAGAGAAAACCCTCTACAAGATAGGGAAACTAGTTCAATTGAGTTTACATGAAAAATATATTGTCAGTCAAGTACTCCAATGGACCCAAAAAATCAAGAAATTAAAAACCATATCTAGAGTATGTGCAGGATCATGATGGGCCAAAAAGTGGTGATATGATGGGTATTTGTAGGGTATGTGGCTGATGACTTTTTTTTACCCAAAATTGGTAAAATGAAAAAGAGTTTTTAAAGGAGATTCTCAGCTTTCCACCAATATAAATTATTCTTTACTTTGAATTTAATAAATAATTATTATTCAATTTTTATTTAAATTACAACTAAAGTCCTAATTGATAGGCTGATTGAAAAACATCTATAGCTTTCAAACAATATCACAATTTTGGAATCCAAAACATGCATCACATTCTATGCTTCATACTATATGATTAAAAAAAATTGAATTTCATGAAGTTTTGACCAGTTAGGGTGGTTAGACATGAGTTTTATATTTTTTAAAATTTGTAATAAAAATTCATAATTAACTATTTACATGGAAAAAATAATAAAAAAATATGCATCACATTCAGACATGAGCCCTCTACTTATGTCTAAAATATTATTAAAAAATATTATCATTTTATTGTGGTTAGGGTGGTCAGACAGATACCTACTTCTTCTTTTTGCCCTGAAATTTAAGTACTACTGCATTGAAATTTCAAATTTTCACCAAAGAGATTAAAAAAAAAAAACCTAGTAGTTTAGAAACTACATTGAATTTGCTACAAATTCTATTCTTACATTTTTTTGAAATAATATAGATAACTTATTCAAATTTTTACGTCAAGTTGCCTAACTTAGATTTTTCTAAATTTTTTGCCACTTACGGGCCTATTTTTTCCATGATGATCTTGCACATACCCTCTAGATTAACTAGAGGATACCAATATAGGGAATATGTATGTTGAAGTATCACATCCCTCCACACAAAAAGGATGCAAAACAAGTAATAGTTAGTGATTTCAATATCACTAGAGTCAACTTAGGACCTTCTACAAGGGATGGAAACATCCATAATTTTTAGGTGATAGTTGCGAAAACTATGGAGAGGATAACCAAAGATAAGATAAAGAAAGATATGTTGAAGCATCAAATAAAGACTCTAGTAGATTGTTTGATTTTTTTTTTTGATCCTTCCCCTCCAGTGATTAGCTAGTTGAGTACACCATTTGATCCAAATTCATCCATCGAGAAGGATATGATTAGTAAATTTCATGCTCACAGGTCTCATGTGAAGGTAATTGAAGATTCGACTAAAGATATTTTGGTGAGAGGTGTGAAGCTTATCAAAAATATGAAATTATCTATGGAGATATTGAGGTATTGAAAACAAAGATTGAGGGAAAAATCACTGCCCCCAAGCATGAAGAGTCCTTTTGGTTAAAAAATTACAATGATCTTGTAAATAAATGCTTGATATGGGATCAAAAAAATTGGTGAATGAACAAATTGTGCATATTGGTGAGGATAATAGACACTTTATGTGGAAGAAAAGTGTCGAATGAATAATTTTATTTTTGAAGCAAAATATATTGAAGCAAAGAAAATGTCTTAAAGAATGTAGTCAGATGAATTTGATGTTGAAAATAATCTTTTAATAATAGGCATTTAACTTTGAGAAGTTAATTCACAAGATGAGAATGCTAAACATTGAAGGATAAATTCAAGGAATTTATTGAAAATCTCTATGACAAGAAAAATTTTAATGTAGAAAAAATGAGAAGGATTAGTAGTTTCAACTTTTCTTTATCTCAATTCCTTGGACATACAACTACATTCATAGGAAAAATAGACTTGACATGAGGGAATAAATATTTGTGGAAACTAAGGACCAAAAATGTGATTATTCTTTAGTGTAGTTAGATTCCTCTAGTTGTAAAATATTTTCATGTGTATAAAATCACAAATACCACACAAGTCTCCAAGTCATCTCAATAGGGAAACACTGACAACACGCCACTTCAATAATATATTTTGTCCTATTCATTTGACTTTGTAAGGAATGTTAAAAAGTCTTGAGAAGTTTAAAAGACTTCAACTTCTTATTTTTAGTTACTTCCAAGAATCAATTACACTTTTCAACTCTATATATAGTTTATAATGATATGCAAATACTCTTAGAAATTAAAAAAAAAACAAAAGTATGTTTTTTAAAATTAAACTTCTGCATATGTGAACTGATAGTTCAAATGATTGAATGAATGGAGGATGTCTATTATAATCTATGCATTGTAATTGGTTTTTGTGATTGTTATGTTTCCATGTGAATGTGAGAGTTATTACATTATTTGATCGATTTTTTTAAGTTTTTAAAATTATTCTTGATTTATAAGTTTAATGGTTTCTTCTTTGTGGAGCATAATTAGTCAATGTCCAAACTATTTTCTTACAAATTAAATAATATTAACTAGTAATTTTATTGATTCTGCTTTAGCCTTCCCTACTTTTTGGTTAAAAGAATACCCACATTTTTTAATTTTTTTTAAAAAGTATCTTTATCAAACAAGGGAGTTGTATCCCATCAAATTCAGAGGGATATTATCTCTTATATTGATATTTGACCCAACTGTTGGTTGTCAATTTTCACTTGAGATTGAGAAATAAGGTGTAAAATCTATTATCCAACATATTTTTGGTAACTCTATTAGGGAATTGAACATAAGGAAAATTAAAATAATAGTTCCAATAAATAGATTCAATTTTACATAATGATCAATGATGGTTTTACCACTTAATAATGATATCCCTAATATTCCACTACCAAATTTGAACAGGATACAAGCTGATCAAGAATACATAATATCTTAGCTGAATAATTTGGCCTGGAGGTATCAAATAAGTGGCAAGGAATACCACGAGGTAAGCCAAGTATTAGAAGAAGAAGACTTGGGAGAAGAAATTAGGAGGCTTCATCTTGGACAACAATTGCATATAGTTGAAAGTTTTGTTGCTATTCCCAGGGCTCATATAAGAAACAATCAAGGCTATCAACATTTGGGTAACTAATTTATAAAATTATTTTTGTATTTTGTTTACAATCACACTGGATTATAGAAGGTCTACAAGAGGTGAACACAATAAGAGTGTATTGGATTGATTCTTTAAATCTTTACAGGAAGAGCTTTTTAAATTCTTCACTATTATTAACTAGAAGAGTTAAGTCTCGTAGTAGGCCCCCTTCTCTACCAAGGAATACAAATCACTCTCTAACCTATCAAGAACATGTGTTGCATAATACTATCATTCCCTTAACAATCAATTTCAACACTAATATGGCTCACCAACAATTAGTACCATGGTGAGTAACTATAGGTCCATTAGCTCTTGGGAATTAGTTACATGAATTACCTAAGGTTTCTATAATGAACATCCCTAAGTTCAAAGGAGATGGTAACTTTTATAAAGATAAAAAGATTAACACCTTCTTCCTTGCATGTGGAGTATTGGGTGTCCAACATGAGGATGTGGCCATTAGACTATTTGTGGAGTCACTTATAGAAACTATTGTTGAATAGTTTTACCACCTAAAAAATGCATCTTTTAATTCATGAGATGTTATGAGAAGTAAATTTGAAGATAGGTTTAAAATTATTGAAGACAAACATTATTTATTGGAATATTTAACAAAAAAGAAGGAAGTTCATGAACCAATATGGGAGTTTATGGCCAAGTTTTGTAAAATTATAAATAAATTAGATGTTGCAAAGGGGCCCACTACCAAGAGCTAGAAATGAATCTTCATTAATGGACAAACACCTGATATTAGCTTCTATTTCAGAAGATCACGAGATGTTGATTTCACTACAAAACAAAGTATGGCAATTGAATTGGAAGATGATCTTATTATTGTTGGAAAATTGAAAGGGGAACTTCATGCAAATAAAACTTAGAAATGTAATTATTTTGACTAGATGATTCAGATATTTGAAAATAACATTACTGTCTTAAAAATACAAATTCCAAAAAACTCACAACAATCATAGCCACTAAACCAAGACATAACTTGAAAAGGATATACACATCCAAATAATAGGATGTTTCCCTACCTCCATAGAAAAGAGTTTCCATATACGGACCTCCTAGTGGGATTAAAGGTAACATGTGTAGTTTCCATCTGACTATGGATCATGATGGGGCTAGTTTCCTAAAAATGAACAGGTTTATGCAAATAACTACTATGAAAGAGGTAATTGAAGAAATATCTAATGAAGAAGATACTTCTGATCATTATGGCGACTCTATAGTTATTTTCCTTCAATATGAGACAAAATATAAAAGAGGAGGTGATATTTATGCTACTTTGGATGATTCATCTTGTTCTATGCTAGCTTTTAGTCAAAAAACTTCAAGTTAGAAAGGTATACAAAATAATCCCAAGTTTTTGTTGACTAAATCCAATTTTACATCTAGGAATAGTTTTCCATCTTTTGAGGCTCAAAAGCCTTTAGATGCTATGCAAGAAAATTTTGATATTTTATCTTTAGAGAAATCCACCAATTCTTTTGATATAGTAGATTTTTGTAAAAATTCAAACATGTAGATTTCAAAAGAAGAAGTCTTAGACTAAATCCTAGAGAATTGGATCACCTGTTTAAGTATGTCACATCTAAAGATTCAAAAGTTAACTTCACATCCAAAGATCAAATGGTTAATACTAAAAAACCCTCCTTCATTTTATCTTTTAGAGTAAAAATATCTTCACTAGTTTAGAAGAGAATCCTAACCCATTATATGTATCCCTTTTCACCAATGGATATAGGCTAAGTAACTATATCATAGATATAGGAGCCTCAAATAATGTGATGCCTAACAAGGTTGCTCAAGCCTTACGGTTATCCCTAACAAAAACTTTTGGAAAGTATAAATAAGTAAATGTATTGGTGTAAATCAAAGATGCTCAAGTTTCTTTGGTAGCTACTCTAAATAAAAGGATTAAGTTAACTATATTGGTAGCAGGTATCCCAACCAACCATGGTTTGTTGTTAAGTAGAAGTTTTTGTAAAGACTTGGGTGGATAGATTCGAATAAATTGGTCCCATGCATCAATCCCAATAGGTCATAAAAATGTAAAACTTTTAGCATCGTAATTGTCACCCTTCATAATTTCACATTAAATTTTGCTCCCTCCTGTGTGCATGCGCCTAACTGCACAGCTAATTTCCTAAATTTTACATTTTGTGGCCCATTTGGAAATTTATCAAGAAATCACATGTAGAAAAACAAGGTAAAAAATTAATATTTTTCTCTCAATGCTTTACACTCCACAAAATAGGGTTGGGATAATGACGCCTAGGGCGAATTTCCCCCTATTCTAGCTCCAATTTTTAATACATCAGAGTTGGAATTTTATTATTTGAATTTCAAATGTCAAATGTCAACTATCAAGATCTAATTTTTGGGAAATTGGATTAATAGCCTATAAATACCTAGTCATTTATTCATTTGAAAGAGAACATGAGAATTTACAAGAACATTATTAAGCAATTTTTATCGAATCAAGAGTAGTTAAGAGAAGAATTATTGCAACATTTCAATATCAAAGTATCAATTCAAGTTTTATGTGAGTTTTTTCATGTTTATGCATACATTTTATTTGTGAGGACTAACACTTGTAGGTCTTCAACAAAAATTAAGTCAAATTACAATCAATCCTTGAGGAGATGTGTATGACTTTAGTCATTCAAGGAAATCAAAGTTGATTGGTGAGTTGCAGTCTATTGCTGATTCATCATTCATTTTTCATTTAGCCTCTATCTCTCAAAAGGATAAGCTCTCTTTCATCAACTTTGTCATGGTGGAGGTGGAAACACCAACATGGGGTTTGAATGAGGCAAGCCCCTATATGACACAACCCTTCCTCCCTCTTTGAATGTGTAGGTTACATATTTGAAGAATATTGGAGGAAGATTGAAGACCATTTGATATTTTTTGCATTCAAACCCTACAACTGTACATGATAGATAAACTCAATTAAATCTCAACAACCGATGAAGATCTAATAGTGGGATTAGAAAGAAAGAAGCCTTTGATCAGACACTCAAGGACTGTGAAGATAAATAGGAAATTAAGTTACTTAGACATAGAGCCCCTAGGTGACTTTTTCTAGTCAAATCAAGCCAAAATTCAAATAACATGTGCACACAAGTCTACTCAATTCAATTTTGAAAATCAAATTTATCTGTCATTTCCCAAATTTGTTGTTTTCATATCAAAATAATGCATTTTCATAATTATCTAGTTATATCATTTCATTTCATTCAATAATCCATGCTAATTTAGACCAATGGTTGATTGAATTACCTTTTAGGTTGCAATTTAGTCTTACACCCTTGTCCATGGGTATGTGCAGGATCATGATGGGCTAAAAAGTGGCGATATGATGGGTATGTGTAGGGTATGTGGCTGACGACCTTTTTTTACCCAAAATTGATGAAATGAAAAGGTTTTTAAAGGATATTCTCAGCTTTCCACCAATATAAATTATGCTTTATTTGAATTTAATAAATAATTATTATGCATTTTCTATTTGAATTATGACTAAAGTCCTTATAGATAGGCTGATTGAAAAACATCTATAGCTTTCAAACAGTATCACATTTTTTGAATCTGAAACATGCGTCACATTCTATGCTTCACATACTATAAGATTAAAAAAAATGAATTTCATGAAGTTTTGACCAAGTTAAGGTGGTCAGACATACAAGTTTTTATATTTTTTAAAAGTTGTAATAAAAATTCATAATTAATTATTTAATTGGAATTTTTTTTTTTTAAAATGCATCACATTGGGACATGAGTCCTCTAATTATATCTAAAATTTTATAAAAAACATATTATCATTTTATTGTGGTTAGGGTGGTTAGAAAAAAAACTACTTATTTTTTCCCTCAAATTTAAGTACTATTGCATTGAAATTTCAAATTTTCACTAAATAGATTTAAAAAAAAAAAAGCCTAGTAGTTTAGAAACTAAATTCAATTTGCTACATATTCTATTTTTACATATTGAAGCAAATCCATGGTATTTGACAAGAAAATAGAAAGCACCTATGAAGGAAATAAAATCCATCGAGCTCGTGGACAAAAAATTTCCATTCCCAACACATAATGAATTACATCCTCCTCACACATACTTCCAGTTCTGAAAATAAGGTTCAAGTCAGTCTGAGTAAGGCTTTCTTCAAACGGTCTTTCCCAAGCTTGAATGGGATGATTAATTCGCAAGTTCCATGGACGAAGTGCCATGATTACAATGAAGTTCTTCTTTCCACATGATACATAATTGTTCACTCACAAGATAATTTGAGAAGATTGCTAAATGGAATGATGGCTATGTGCAAGATCATCATGTAAAAAACAAGCCCTTAAGTGGCAAAAATTTCAGAAAAATCAAAGTTAGGCAACTTGATGTAAAAATTTGAATAACTTATCTATATTATTTAAAAAATATGTAAGAATAGAATTTTTAGCAAATTGAATGTAGTTTTTAAAATGCTAGGTTTATTTTAAAATAAAAAATCTATTTGGTGAAAATTTGAAATTTTAATGCAGTAGTACTTAAATTTCAAAAAATAAGAAGTAGGTGTTTGTTTGACTCTAACCACAATAAAATGATAATATTTTTTATAATATTTCATATGTAAGTAGAGGACTCATGTCCGATGTGATGCATATTTTTTGTAATTTTTTCCAAGTAAATAATTAATTATGAATTTTTTATTACAAATTTTAAAAAATATAAAAAATTTGTATGTCTAACCACCTTAACTTCAAAAATTCATGAAATTCAATTTTTTTTTTTTAATCCTATAGAATGTGAAGCATAGAATGTGACACGTGTTTTGGATTCAAAAATTGTGATACCATTTGAAAGCTATAGATGTTTTTCAATCAACCTATCAATCAGGACTTTAGTCGTAATTCAAACAAAAAATGAATAATAATTATTTATTAAATTCAATTTAAAGCATAATTTATATTGGTGGAAAGTTGAGAATCTCCTTTAAAAACCCTTTTCATTTCATCAATTTCCAAGGGTAAAAAAAAGTCGCCCGTCATATACCCTACACATACCCATCATATCGCCACTTTTTGTCCCATCATGATCTTGCACATACCCTCAATAATTTACCATATTTAAGAGTGAAAAGCCCTCACACAATTTTCAGGGAAAATAATGGCAACCATTTCATATTCCATAAGAATTAATGAGATTTAACTTTTAAATATTTCCAACCATACGAAAAGGAATAATTCTTCTACAACAATTAATAGGTGGTACTACCACACACGAGAAGGTACCCAAAGGATACCATCAAGAAATATGCCAGACATTCGGCTAACAATCTCCAAAGGATGGGATTAAATGGCCAAAGTTCAGACGCCAAGCATTCAAGCAATCACCAATAATTAGCAAATGAGTGGTGAAAATAAATGTAACTTATCTGTAGCATGTGAGGCCTATCCCATCAGAACATTGGTGATCGCAAACAAAATATTGGGACACAAGATGATATCCTGAAGGTACCAACTGATCCTTTTTGTTAGGCAGAACAATTGCAAAAGAATTTCCATTTATGAAATTATATAAATGTGAGAGTCACTATGTAATCCTGGCTAATGCTAAATTTGGCATAAACATAGCAGGAAACTAACTTTTCTCTACCAAGTTTAAATAACTTTCGACTGCCAAACTTATACGCAAAGCATCTAGGTACGGTTTGGTACCACTCGAGATGATAAATATCTTCTTCGATCATTTGTGCTAAATTTGGGAAGTTGACAATTGGGGATAAATCAAATGATTTGCTTATTTCCTTTCTTGTGCTGCCCATGTTGGCTAAAAGATCCGCCAACTTGTTACCTTCTCTGAAAGTATAAGAAATTATAAAAAAATTGAACTTTAGAAGGAGATCCCATTATTTTTGGAGACGTACTTAATACTCCAATTGTGAGTACTCTTAGTTTTGATCACATTAATTATCAGTAGTGAATCACCTTCAACATGAAGGTTTTTAATACCCAACTCAAGGGCTATTTCCAAACTTAATAATAGAGCTTTAGCTTCAGCTCAATTGTTTGTTCCACTATGAAGATACTTGGATCTAAAAATCAAAATTCTACCTTGAGGATCATGAATGCATACCCTTTCTCCCAACTCTCCTGGATTTCCTTTTGATGCACCATCGAAGTTCAATTTAACAAATTTATTTTGAGGAGCTTTCCACTTTATCTGCTTTTTGTCTACATTCACCAACTTTATTTGCAAAAAGCTACCAGGGAAAGGAAACTTAATCTGATTCCAATTTTGTAAGATGGAGTTATCCCAATTAGAAAAGGGGGAACTTACATCTTTAAGTTCTCGAATATTGGAATTGGCAACTTCAGAAATTGCACTTTCAATCTTATCATTGACAACACCTATAGAATGTGTTGATTTTCTAAAAATTTGTAAATTCCTTTCTCACCACAAATTCCATATAACAATAGTTGGCACTACTCTCCATATGCAAGAAAAAAAAGAAGATTTGTAGAGTAAAGGCCAGGATTGAAACAAATCCCAAAGAGAATTTGGAAGGGGCATGGATAAGTTGAGCTTACTTAGAATGAATTCCCAACATTGTTGTGCAAATTTGCAGCTGAAAAGTAAATGATCAGCATGCTCAAGTTCCTCAGAGCACAAGGGGCACATGAATGAATCTGCTATCCTTAACTTAGTTAACTGATTGCTAGTTAAAATATGTTTCTTTAATGCTAACCATGGGAAGGTTCCTGCCTTGGGAAGAATTTTACTATCCCAACAGAATGAAAAGGCCCTTTGGGTGAGAAGATTCCCATAATCTTGATTGAGTGCCTTATAACCTTGCTTTACCATATAAATTCCATCTTTAGAGGGGGCCCATAATAATTTATTAGGTTTGGGAGAGAGATAGACTACCCATGATTCCAAGATATCCTAAAATGTGCTACACTGATGGGCTGATAGTGAGGGATGTGAAATTCTCTTCCAAGTTACCTCACCTGAGTTAGGAGCTATCGAATGCACATAGTTGAGCAGATTGTCTCCCCAAGAATCAGTATTTCTTAAAATTTCCATTGTTGGAAGAATTTATGGGATGTTTTGTAAGGGAAAATTACCATTTCAAGAATCCTTCCAAAAGTTCATGCTTTGTCCATTAGTTACTTCCCAAGAAATGTATGAACATATTAACTTTCTATAGAAACTAGGAAGTTCCAAATGGTCGAGCCCTTTGGAGGGTCAACAACTGTGAGAATCCGAGCAGGATCATCATTATCTAGATACTTTCCCTACATTATTTGGCACCACTTGGCTTGCGGATTAGTATACATTTTCCAAGCCAATTTTGCTCCAAAAGCTTTGTTGCGCTTTGAAATATTCATAATACCAGTGCCAATTTGTGCTTTCTCTTGAGCCATGGCTTCAAGTGAAATTAAGTGAACCTTCTTACTATCATCCACATTTCCTTTCCATATGAAATTCCCAATCAAACTTTCAAATTTGGAAATGACTGGATTTGGAGCTTTTAGGACTGCAAGATAATAGTTTGGAATTGAGGAGAGCACAACCTTGACTAAAAGGATTCTACCAGCTAAAGAAAGCCATCTAGCTTTCCAAGCTGCTATCCTAGATTTAATCCTTTCAATTACCTTAGCCCAATAAGATGCTTTTTTTGGGCCCACAAAAAAAGGAATCCCTAAATAAGAGCATGACAAAGTTGCTTTTTGAAACCTTAGAATATTGAGAATTTTTTTCTCACTTGCCTCACTTGTATTGAGAATATGAACTTTGGATTTTGAGGCATTAATCTGCTGACCTAAAGTTGATGAGTATTTATTTAAAACAAAAAAATAATAGTCAAAAAATGTGAAAATTTCATTGTTTTGTTTCAAAAAGTCATGAAAATCAACATTTTAGTTTTTGCACATTACAATTAGTTATAATCACTGCATTTTAGATCTAGAAATTACATTTGGAATTACATTGTATTGCCTGAACATTTTTGAAAATTATTTGCACACTTTCATTTTTGTATTGCATAATCATAAATTGGTGAAATTCTAGAAAAATATTCAATATCACACTTGCATAGTCATAAAAAAAATTAAACAATATTTCAAAAATTCAAAATTTGAATTTGAAAAAAATATTTTCTAGACAAGGGTGCCCTTGGCAGCCTTGTCCAAATTATTTTTTCTTAGATTTACGTGACAGAACCCTCTCATGGTCTTATGTCTAGATATTTCTTCAGTTTTTCAAACCATTGTCGTATAATAGTCTGCACTTCATTATATACATTATATTATCATAATGGCTAAATATTTTGGTAAAATATTGTCTTCTTTGAAATCCATGGTCGACATTTCATGTCGTGTGTTTGGAAATGACTCTAATTCAGATGATGAAACTCATATTCCTTCCTTAATGTATATCTCTTTAACAAAGATATCTTGAGGCAAGAGGAATAAATCATGAATGAATTCATTAATATTACCTTTTCCAATGTTGAGAATAATGTTATAGCCCAACCTTCAAGATCCTGACAAAAAAAGGATCTGATATAAAGAATGAACATGAAATTCATTCCCTTTTGGAAAAAATACCATATGGAGACACAAAAAGAATAGGTTATCAAGGTTCTCCATCTTTATATCAAACATTTCCTTTGTCATCCAAACCACACAAAATTCATGGTACTATTAGAAAAGTTTTGTTATCCACTCCACATCCTTTATTTGAGACTAAGCATACTTTAGGCACACTTTTACAATTTGGATTCATTACATTACCACATTTTCATAAAATAAGGGATACTAAAAGGAAGAATAAAAAAACATCCTATTGTGTGTGGCATAGAACATTGAACACATTAATGATGAATTTCATGTTTTGAAGAATAAATTGGAAGAGTTAGATCCTTACAATGATAAATTTGATAGGATGATAGTTTAAACCACATTCATTATTGCTTCTTATCATGTGGTAATTTTAGTGCCAGTTAATGCTCATTTAAATGCATGGAGGTATAAACTGGGTTTTATGCAATCATATTCATTTTGAAAGTACCAACATGTTATCATATATTTTGGCTCATCTTTGTCCCTATGCTTTGGGGGAAAGGATAGGTATCCTTCTATTAGGTTCATTCCATGTCACAAGGGATCCCTTTGTATCTCTTTAAAATATTAGTGTAGCATACACACTAAGATTTTAAGGGGGGCATATAGTCCCCTGTAGAATGTTTGCATAAGAAATGGTCCCTTTTTAGTGATGATATCATACATCTCCTTGAAAGTGTGACCTTTTGTGGCCTCCTCAATCTATGTTAGTATCTCATTTTTGGTGGTATTAGGCTTGGTATCCCCTCAAAGTGTGACTTTTCATGACATGTTATGTTCCCTTTGGTCATAATACTATGGATAGTATTATCTAAAGTGTGGTATTTCATTCCATGACTTGTCCCCTCTTAGTGGTGGTGTCATGTGTGATATCCCCTAATGCATGACCATTCATGTATTGAGAAATGACCCTTTTGTTTTTGTAAGGTTCCCTTTGTGGTGGTGTTGTTTATAATTCCCCCCTGAGGCATAGCGTTTGATGTTCATCCCCTTGGATATTAAATTTTATGCACCCCCTGAGGTGAGTTTTGTTTGTCCCCTTGGAAATTAAATTTTATACACCCCCAATGTGAGTTTTGTTTGTCCCCTTAGAAGTTAAATTTTGTGCACACTCTAAGGTGATTTTTTTCCATCACCTATGACATTAAGCTTTATGTGCTCCCTGAAGCTAGATTTTACAAGATAGTCCATGGATTTGGAATTATGTAGCTTGTTTTCTCATGAACTTGAGCACCCTTTTTAACATGGCCACCTAGTATAACACAACTTGATTTCCAATTGAGCCATGTGTTTCATGAGTGTCTTAGCGTAACATAGTTTTCTAGCCTTATGGAACCCATCATATTGCATGGACACCTAACATAACATAACTTGCTAGCTAGTAGATCCATGTTGCTTGTGAGTGATTTTGCATAACACAACTTGCTATTCCTCATGAGAGCACTCCTTTCCTAACATACATTTGACATATGATGTTTATTATTTGAGACAAATTTAAGATTGAGGTATCTTTTCCTTACTGACTTGAAAATCATTTTAGTACTAACCTTGTGTTGTGTTTGTGCTTTCTTATGTTTGTATCATGTTGTTGTGTTTGTAGTATGTTTTTATTGTGTTGGGAATTACGTAGTTTATTGTGTTTTGTTCTTTGTATGCATGTTTTGTGTTGTCTTGCTACATTACATACATGTGTGTTTCTTTTTCTTATGTTGGTTTTCCATTGGATCTTGAATCCTAGGGGCTTGTGCACTCCCCATAGATTTAGTGTCATCCTCTATCTTCAACATTTTGGATAGTCAAACCCCTCTTGAGATATTTTCTACTTTAGTGTAATTTAACACTCACTAAAGTGGGGACTAAATGTAGCATCATAAATTTTCACCCTTTACAATTTCACACTAGACTTTTTCTCCCTCCTATATGCATGGATCCAACTATACACCTAATTTCCTAAATTATTTATTTTGTGCCCCATTTGGAAATTTATCAAGACATCACATGTAAAAAGCCAAGGTAAACATTTAATATTTTTCTCTTGACACTTTACACTCTACAAAATAGGGCTAGGAAAATGGCACCTTGGAGATTCCCCCCTATTTTGGCTCCAATTTTTTATATGTCAGAGTTTGAATTTTATTATTTAAAGTTCAAATTTTAAATTTCAGCTATTGAGATCTATTTTTTTGGAAATTAGATTAATATCCTATAAATACCCAGTCATTTCATCATTTGAAAGAGAACAAGAGAATTTGCAAGAAGAGAATTATCAAGAAATTATTATCAAGTCAAGAGTAGTCAAGAGAAAAATTATTCCAGTATTTCAATTTCAAAGCATCATGTCAAGTTTTAAGTGACTGTGTTCATGATTATGCATACATTTTGTTTGTGAGGACTAACACTTGTAGATCTTCAAAGAAAATCAAGTCAAATTTCAATCAAGGCTTGAGAAGATGTGTATGAATTCAATGCTTCAAGGAAATAAATTTTTTGTGTTGAGTTATAGTCCACTATTGATTCATCATTCATTTTTCATTTAGCCTCTAGCACTCAAAGGGATAAGTTTTATTTCATCAACTTTGTCATTTTGGAGGTGGAAATACCAACATAGATATTGACCGAGGAAAACCCCTATATGGAATAGCACTTCCTCTCTCTTTGAATGTGCGGGTTATAGATATAAAGAATATTAGAGGAAGATTGAAGAACATTTTATCATTGTTGCATTCAAATCTTACAACTTGACAAGATACAAAAACTCAATTATCTCAGATATCAACGAAGATATGATAGTGGGATCTAGAAGGGAGAAGCTTCTAATTAGGCACTCGAGGACCGTGAAGGGAAATTAAAAATTTAGTTACTCAATATTAGGTTCCCTAGGTGACTTTTTTTGGTCAACTCAAGCTAGAGTTCAAATAACAAGTGCACACAAGTTTTCTCAGTTTGTTTCTAAAAACCAAATTTGTCTGTCATTTCCTAGATTTGTTGTTTTCATATCAGAATAGTGCATTTTTATTGTTAACTAGACATATCATTTCATTTCATTCAATAATCAATTCCAATTTAGACCAAGGGTGAATTAACTCACCTTTTAGGCTACAAGTGATTTCTACACTATTGTCCACCCTAAAATTAAATAACATTGTAGTGTAGGAAAATGTATCCCTCTACATTTTCACACTTGTTTGGACCCTTTTAAACTAAATGGACTTAATAGTGCCTTATTTAGGGTGTTTTAAAGTGTTTTCTTACACTTTCACACTAATCTATTGTTTTATTAACTAATTGGGCTTCTTTATGCCTTATTTAGCCTTATGTTGCATCCACAAGCCTTAATTAATGCATCTTTTTGAGGATAATCGTGACATATATCAATTGACCAATAAAAAATAATGATTTTGGATTGTATGGCCCAGATTTGGTTATCTAGGATTAATACACCACCATGGGTGTATTGGTCTCACCTAGGTTTTGGGGCCTAGATCTAGATTTCACATTAAACTAAATATTTCTTGAAAAATGTGTCCCAAGCTTAGGTTAATGGGAATCATACACCTCAAATTGCGTATGAGTCTTGATTATATTAGAAATAAATTAAATTCAAAATATTGGTGGGATTTTATTCTCCTGGATTTGATGTCGGCTTGTAGTGTTGTAATTTTGGGAAATTTGGCATAAACAAGTATAGATACAAGGTTATTTCACTCATTTTTCTCCTAACAAGCAATCAAGTTACCTAGCAAGTTTAAAAGTCATCAAGTTATCATAAGAGAACTTAAAAGAGAATTAAAGAGCCTTCAAGAGTGATTATCAAGAATTTTGGAGCATTATTCAAGTATCAAGCATCATGTCAAAGTCATCATTCATCATATTTATTTTTGAGCTAATATTTGTGATGTAGGGTTTTATGATTCAAGCAAGCATTCTGATCAAGATCCATATCATTCAAGAAAGATTCAAGATCTACATCCATTGTAGCCATTACTTGGGTATGTGTAGGATCATCATGGAAAAAATAGGCCCTTAAGTGGTAAAAAATTTAGAAAAATCATAGTTAGGCAACTTGACGTAAAAATTTGAATAATTTATCTATTATTTCAAAAAAATGTAAGAATATAATCTATAAAAAATTGAATGTAGTTTCTAAACTACTAGGCTTATTTTAAAAAAAAGAAATCTATTTGGTTAAAATTTGAAATTTCAATGCAGTAGTACTTAAATTTCAGGGAAAAAATAAGTAGGTGTTCGTCTGACCACTCTAACCACAATAAAATGATAATATTTTTTTATAATATTTTAGATATAAGTAGAGGAATCATGTCCTGATGTGATGGATATTTTATTGTAATTTGTTTTCCAAGTAAATAATTAATTATTAATTTTTTATGACAACTTTTAAAAAATATAAAAAAATCTTTTGTTTGACCACCTTAACTTGGTCAAAACTTCATGAAATTCAATTTTTCTTTTTTTAATCCTATAGTATGCAAAGCATAGAATGTGACACATGTTTTGATTCAAAAAATGTGATACCGCTTAAAAGCTATAGATGTTTTTCAATCAGCCTATCAATCAGGACTTTAGTCATAATTCAAATAGAAAATGAATAATAATTATTTATTAAATTCAAAGTAAATCATAATTTATATTGCTGGAAAGTTAAGAATCTCCTTTAAAAAGAATTTTTATTTCATCAATTTTGGGTAAGAAAAAAGTCATCAGCTACATACCTTACACATACCCATAATATTGCCACTTTTTGGCCCATCATGATCCTGCACATACCCACTTAGAAGATTGCATTTGTTGGTTAAATGGTTTGGTGAGTTGCAACATTTCTTATTTGTTCATTCATCATTCCTCACTTCTATTTCATTTCATTGCAATGTTTGATTACCAAAATGGGGTTAAACCGAGGAAAACCCCTATCCACTAAGAAAACAATTTTTTTTCCTCTCTTTGATTTTTGATTGTAGGTCTAGGTGGTTTAGGTTGAAGATTCATTGAAGAGCAATATTGGAGAAAAGTTCTCAAGTTGTCTAAGATGTCACCTTACTTGCAAGATCATAGAAAGTCACCTACAGGTTGAATTTTAGTGATTCAGACTCAGTGATTTGGTGGGAAGAAAGCTACAAGAAGTCATCAAAGGATATCAAATTTCTGGAGCAACCATAATACTAGGACTAAATCACCACTTGTGGCGTATGGGTCTCAGTATACCTAAATTCAGACATTTTCAGCAAATCTCAATTTAACAGTTCTAGATTCCAGTTTCTATTAGAAACCCTAAGATGGTACTAAAGCACCTAGCCTGGCGTATGAGTCCTAGTGTGCATTAAAATCATCATTTTCATCATTTTAGACCTTGTAGCGAGCTCCTATAGGTTTCCAAGTGCACCTATCTGATTTCTCAGTTTACTATTTTGATTTGCATTCATTTCTAAGACATTTACTTAAGTTTCACACATCATTAGGCTTTATCATTAGGTTTTGCATGTAACTTGTGTTTGCAAGCCCTAGCTTTGTGGTGAACCCCTTTCATACCTCTAATCAGACCCTAGGACAACCTTTAGCAGATCTCTCTCCCTTATTCTAGCCATAGATTAAGATCTCTAGGGGTTTCCTTGAGTGAAACTTAAAGGAAATAGGTCATATGTTCCATCTCCCAAAAGATAGAGCCCCCCTATTTTATTCGTTTAATTTTGGTGAACCTATCCTTTAGAACATTTCATTTTCTGATTTGGAGTGCATCATAGTCCTAGATCTAGGTTGCATTAACTTGGCATTAATTCTTACATTAGTTAATTTTCATCTAGGGTTTCTAAATTTTGTGTTAATGAAATTGCACATAGATTGCATGTTTTCCTCTTGCATCATTGACTTTCATCTAGAAACTGTAATTGGACTTAGTCTACACATCATACAAACCAAAAAATACAACATTCAATCTGAATTTTCTAAAAATTGTGCAAAAACCATAATTTGAGACTCATACACCCCTCTCGATGATTTGGTCTCAATATCGGTGATTTTGTCTGATTTCTGGGTATTTTGTGTTGATTGTTTATCAGAATTTGAATCCCTAAAAAACCCCGAATGGGACTCATACACCCCTTTGGGTGATTTAGTCCCATTTCAGATTTTAAACTACATTTTCCAACAATAAATTCTCTATTTTTGTGTTTCTATTTGTTGTTGTTAGTTATTTGTTTCAGCTTGCAGATTTTTTTTTCATTCATTTCATTGCATTTAACCTTAATTTCATTTGAATTGGATAGCATCTATCTTGTGTTCATCTTGCTTACCCCTTGCATGAGCTTTACAACTTCGTGTCCTATTTCTTGATAGTATAGTGAGATGAATTTTGAGACTCATGTCATCCCACAATAGCACAATCATCATGGATCTTGGGTTATCTATCTCTTTCACTACTAGTGTTGACACTATTTCACTAGGTATGGACCATACCCTTAACAACTCTTTCCCTCCAAGTAGTGTGACAAGCATTGAGACAATGGTTGCTAGTATTCTACAAGAAAACATAATTCAAATCCATGAAGACCTAACAAGCCTACAAAATAAAATAAGTACTAAAAAAATTTCAACCACTACTATTTGTACCATAGATAACATACATCACATGATTGAAAGTGAAGATAGAGTTGGCCTTGTGTGTAAAATAGTTAAGATTTTTGGAAAAAATCTTACCCCAACCATTAGTTGTGCTTTACCTTCAAACAATGTCCCAAGCCAAGGAGGAATTCAAATTCCTCCTCCTACAACCATGGCCTCTATTCCTACCTATACCAACCCTCGCGTTACAACAACCATGCAACCTACTAGTAATGTCTTTCCTTCCATGGGTATTTCCGTTAGCATTCCTAGTACCTTTGTGGCATTGCATGTCATATTTCCTACCAATTTACCTCCCATAAACATTTCTTTCACTGCTCCCTGAAAAACATATACACCTCCACTATATTAACCTCCATCTCAAAATGCAACCAATGAAACCATCATAAATCAAATTTTGCAAACCGTTTCATCCCTTCAAAATCAAGTTTCCACCATTAACCAAAATCAAAATGGCCAACCTACATACTATGTCAAAAGCAATCCCTTATCCTTTGAGATATTGAGAACATCAATACCACAAGGTCTAGAGATACCTAGATTTGAGAAATATGGGGTGAAAGCAGATCCTTCTAAGCATGTTTCTACTTATACCGCATTATGTAGTGATTTTGTCCTTGAGGATAAGCTCTTGGCTAAGATTTTCCCAAGATCCTTGAAGGATACTACCTTAGAATGGTTTCCCTCATTACTGAAGAACTCATTTTTTTTCATTCAATGAACTTGTTGATGCCTTTATAAACCATTTCCAAGTGAACAAGACTCCTAAGATGACCTTAGCCGATTCGATGAGATGTAAGAAAAAAGATGATAACAAATTTATTGACTTCATTTTATGCTACCAATCACTTTATTCCCAAATTGACTTAAAGATTCTCGATCCTCACCTTTAATGGATGTTCATTGAGAATTTGAAAACTAAGATACAAGATAATCTTACCATGATTAAGTTTCCTTCCTTCATACACTTGTGCACTACCCTTCGTGATTATCAAAACTCAATTAGTAGTTGTGACATAAAATCCACATCTAGCCAACCTGAAAAATCCAAAACAAAAAACCAAAACAATTATCAACCTTTCAAGATAAAGAATAAAGGCTTCCTTCAAATTAATCCCCCTCAATAAATAACTCAACATGTTGATAACCAAGTGGACACTATAAGGAAGACAACTCCTTTCTGATTTGGAGATCCGGTTAGGAATTTCACTCCCTTACCCAATACCCTTCATAAAAAAATGTCACAACTTTTAGAACAAAAAATGATCACTTTTCCTCCCATTAAAACTCTCAATCCTAATAAGCCTTTACCTCCTAATTTTAGATCAAATGCTTATTTCCATTATCATCAACAAAATGGACACAATACGAAACATTGTAAGCATCTTGAACATCTTGTGTAAGACCTCATTGGTTTTGGTTGACTTTCAATTGGAGGTGTTAATGATCAAGGAAATAAGTCCATTACCCCTCCTAACCAAAATTTGCAATTCTTTACCCACCCTATGCCAAATCATAATATTTCATTTGTCAAATCTAGTGAAACTAAGAAGAATACTATGATGAATGTTGACACGGATGATGAAAACATAGATACTGATAAGTTACAAGATCCTATGGATACTATTGAATAAAATCCTATCAACAATTTGATTGCATTGGTCGAAACTCAACATCGTAAGGGCCGAACAAAAGACCTCTTGAAATTTATTTCTTGTCTAAAGATATAATTAGAAATGTACCTAAAGGTCCTCTTTATATAGCTGGTTGAATCAATGGCAAGCCCACTAATGGGATATTAATTGATCCCATCTATGGAGAGAATGTGATCACTGAGGAATTCTTACTTTTGCTTGAAATCTATCAAGAAACATATGATAAAACAAAAGATGGATAAATATGTATAATGGTTTCTCTTTCCCTACTATGGGATTGATCACCATTCCTTTACAAATAGGACCAAAAAAATTAGATGTATGATTCTTCATCATTTCAACATGGACCGATTCTGTGTGAAGCTTGGTTACCCATGGCTACACTCTATGGAAGTCATCCCGTTGGTTGTGCATAAATTCTTAAGGTTTCCCTTTGACAATGAAATCTTTATAGTGCACCATAGTGGCTTTAATCCATTGTCTTCCCTCGAGGGAAATTTTCATTATATTTATTTTGGACCTGATGGAACCTTTTAAAATTGGTTTGGTTCCATTTTAAATCTTGCAAAATCTGAATTAATCCCTTGTCTTTGGGGCTTAGGGTCATGTTTCTCATTGATGTTTTAGGGTTTGTGTTGATAAAACCTTTCCAAATTAACCTTGAGTCTGAGTCCTTTTGATGACCAATATATTTCATTGTTGACCTTCTCAAGCAGGTTCTCGATGGTTTAAGTTGTGAGTTATGTTATCAGGTTCATTCCTTTACTGACCCCTTGATCTTAGTGGTGTTGGTCAACACCCATCATCATATTAAATTTATTGCTTTATTTTAAATTGAGATCGATGTCTTTTAAAGTACTCTAAGGCTAAGATTGGGTTTTAAAAAAAATTTCACCTAAGGATTTGACCTTAATTTTTATGTCCATGACCATTGTCTACCTAGTAGTGGTCCCTTCTTTAAAAATACATTTTGGCATGTGCAAATATTAAATTCTATGATGACTACTTGATCATTGTGAGTAAATCACCGTCGTTCCCCATGTTCCTGCTTTGTTTTATTTTCCATTATTTTATTCTTGTTGGCTAATGGGTGTAAGCTACGTTTCTTGTACATTGGCGGGCTCGGTCCTTTGATGAAAATTACGAGCAGTACTATAGTGAAATCAATGGTGGCGATTGGATGAGGTGGCTTCATCTTGGCCCCTCCCCACCACCCCATCCACTTTTATTTTATATTAAAGAAATTTCATAGGCTATTGAGTGGGTTGACACCTATTGCTTCTTGGAGGGACCCGTCTAGCTTTGGAGACTACAAGTGCTTTGTGGTACGAGAATTGACGATTGATGGCAAGTGATGTGGGTTAATCTTGACCACTCTCTGTCATCCCATGAGAGGCCTACTCACACATTTTTTTTATTAGTGGGGGAGCAGGAGATGGCCATGTGGAATGATGTAAAAGGCTGGTGAGACATTAGTATGGGCTAAATATTAAAAAATTTGGCCGAGAGAACATATGAGCTAAAATTGTGCAATTTTAAAATATTTTCTTTTGGCACATGCTCAAGATTTGAGGATTTCTTTCGATTAAGGCTGTCATTTTTGTTAGGTAATGGTACACGTAGGAAGGTGACATTGAAATAAGGTAGAGTATGGGCCGATGGTTTGAGATTGAATCATGATCACTCCCGCTGTCCTATTGGTATAAGTTGCAAGTTGATTAATTCCCATAGGCGAGCGGATAAAAATTACATGATAGGTTTTCTTTAATGCTAAGTAGGTGATTAAGTGCGTAGACAGGGTGGATGTAAATCCACATGGGTTTTTGTGATTAGACAAAGGCAACAAGCACATGCGGATGATTTCTTCACAATCAATTAACTTGATTTTAATTATCTGTCAACTTATCTTGATGGATAATCAAGGGTTGAGATTCAATAATCAAGCGGTCAATTTTCAGCTCACTTGCACAAGCATTCTTCTAGCATTAATAATTGACATGCTCAAATTGCTCGATAAAATGGTAGTTGATAGCCTTTGTTTCTTCACAATTATAATAAGAAGATAATAAATTCTAGGTTCGTGAAAAATATGGTGTGAATTTTTTGCAAAGAATTGTGAAAAAATTTTCCTGAGTAAGTAGGGGTTCATATCTATTTTATTGAAAACTATATCTAGATTAGTTTGTGAGTTTGAAAAACCCAGGGTGGTGAGGGTTTTATATTCTGCAATCTTTACGTAGAATGAAAAGACTTGTGAGGATTTTAGTGTTTTATTCTACAAAGTCTTTTTAGAGAAGCCAGTGAAGGGTCTTTCTATAATTTTGTGTCTCCTTGTTCCCATCTTGGTTCTTGTTGAAGATGAGTAAACCCAGTATGTCAGACAACCCAGTTAGAAGGTCTAAACGACAGTCTTCTTGAACCCTTAGATGATGCTCCTAAGACTGAAATTAAGGTACGAGGAGCCCATGAAACACTAACGGGGAGGAAGAAAGATAATGGAAAGGATGTGAAGGGTGGTGTCAAGAGCACCTATAACTCGAGAAGTTGGGTTGTTTCAGAAGAATTGTTCAAGTTTAGAAAGAAAAAAATTGTTAATCTTGTTAAAGAAGTCAAGAAAAGAAACAAGTATCACAAGGTTTATCTAGGGAGGAATAACTCTCCCATAGAGGTTTCTGACAACCCTTTGGATGATGGAGGTGATACTGATCCTGAGTATGGTCAATATCTACTCACTTTGGTGCCACATGAGGATTCTGATGAAGGAGGAGTAGTAGCTTCTCCAGTTTCAACATGGACATGGAGTAGATGAGCACACTCTAATGCTAATGAATCAAAGTGGTGCCTCAACTCCATTTTTGTTTTTGATGACACCATTTCCACTACATCAAGATCATCCTTTTCAACATGGGTATCATTTTTTGTCTTTGATGCTGACATGAAATTCTTTTTGGTTGGTGTGAAGGAGAGGTATTGGACTATGTTTCATCAAGTGAAAATATGCATTTTCCAGTTAGTATATAAGCTTTCGCCTCAGGTACTGATGGAGAGTATTCTTTGATCGACGTGGATGAGGAGTTTTGGAGCTCTTGTAACAACAAACGATGCCTTTTGAAAGGCTGGCTTGTCTTCTTCAATGAACTATGTGGAGTTTTGTCTTCCCCTACTCTATAATGATTAAATGTAACCATATGGGGAATCTCTAAAATTAAGGTGAAATCAGATCTCAAATGCAAATGTAATTGTAATTTTGGCCTGATGCTTGTCGCTCCCATATCTCTATAAATGGGATTTTAGGGACGGTTACGAAAAAGGAGGTTGGGTAGTGAGTTGTTCTGGAATTTGTCACACAGGTATTGTAAAGGTTACTAAATAGTTTAGTGATAAGTCTTAGGTTTGAGTCTGTCAATATGCTTATGTAATCTTAATGGTAATACTAGCAATATAGACTAGTAATAGTGCAAGTCTGACACCATTTTACTCTCCTATATACTTGTTTTATAGATTATGAATAATATAATCAAGGCTATCTTATTTATCTCTATCAATTTCAGATGGATATGTGGCTATATTCTTGTTTGTTAATTCAAATAATTAGTGTAAATTCTTGAATATGGCTATGAATTTATAGTAAACTGAGTGCTAGGATGCTAGTAAGAAGTAAAGGTTAAGAAAAAATGTTGAAATAATGTAATGCATCATTTCAGAGCTTCATATAATGTCATGTACAAAATTGGTATCAAATTATGTGTGTGTTTTTATTGACTCCATTCAAAGGATGAAGCACTAGACTAAGTTAGGAAGTTATGTTGCATTGTGTTGATTAACTCGGCCACTACCCATTCATTAAATAAAAATTCTATAAAAAGGGTTATAAAGCTATGAGGTTTTACCATTCTCATGCTTTAAAAGTGAATTATGATTAAGAAGCAACCAACCTTTTTGATATGTTTTACTAGTTGAGCATCTATGTGAGAATTATATGTGTATATTGCAATGTTATTGATATAAATGGCACAAGAGTATTATTATGAGAACACTACTAGGAATGCCCTCCTGGGTTTCACAGATCCCAAAGTGAAGAAGTAAGCCCCTTAGAATCCTTACTTGTGTGTTGTCCAATCCTTACCCTTGCTAATTATTGAATTCTAGAAGATTCATAGGTAAGTGGTAAGATTAAGTTTGGTTCTAAAAAAAATAACCAATATAAATGGTGACTCCGCTGGGGATGAACTTTGAAATTTGGTTGTAGACTGTCTTGTCAAAGATTCCTTAAACTCTTGAAATACTATTTATAACTAGATATTGAAATTTTTGGAGTCTTATGTGCCCATCCGAATCACCAACATAAATGGTGAATCTATTGGGGATGTAACTTGAGAAAACCCTGATAAAAGATCATCTTTCCTTAAAAGAGTCACAGAAGTTCTAAAATAATGGGGAACTAGAGATTAACAAATTTATAGGAATACATTGTGCTAAGAATGTTTTTGTATTTTGTTGGGAAATTCACTTTCCATGTCTATATTTGGTGTCAATGGGTTAATTTTCAAAAATATTTCATGAATTTTCTATGCTTCTTTTATTTCTAGAAAATTCTGGTTGAAGATCTATCACACTTCCATAAAAGTTCTCACTAAGTGTGGGTGGCAACTCTGAGATCTTTGCACCAATATGCAATTGTATTTCAATAAAATGCATACCCTTGTATTTTAACACATTTTTTGGCCTGCCTTGCTTTATTTATGCTTCTTTATGGCTTAATCAGTCCTATTTTTTTTCCACAAGCCCTATGAATGACATCTTTTTCTGGTTAATCTCGACATTCTCCAATGCATAAATGATAATTTAATGACTCCATTAGTGTGTCCCTAATTTTTGGGTCCGGACTAAAACACCACCTAGGGCATCTTTGTCCCCCAAGGCTTTGGGGACCTTGATTTTGAGATATCTAGATCGGGTCTCTTTTTGGTGTTTGTGCCCCAAGTTATTAGGACTTGTGACTAAGACGCCACCTATCCTTGAATCATTTTCAGGATTTAATTTCAAATTCTAGCAGGATTTAGCCTCCTTTATTTAATGAATTCATATGTCAGCTTGGTGTGATATAATTTTAGGATATTAAGCAAAGATAAGTATAAATGGGTATGTACAAGATCATGATGGGCCAAAAAGTGGCGATATGATGGGTATGTCGCTAACAACCTTTTTTTACCAAAAATTGATGAAACAAAAAGGGTTTTTAAAGGAGATTCTTAGGTTTCCACCAATATAAATTATTCTTTAATTTGAATTTAATAAATTATTATTATTCATTTTCTATTTGAATTATGACTAAAGTTCTAATTGATAGGCTGATTGAAAAACATTTATAGCTTTCAAATGATATCACATTTTTTGAATCCAAAACATGTGTCACATTCTATGCTTCACATACTATAAGATTAAAAAAAACAAAAATTGAATTTCATGAAGTTTTGACCAAGTTAAGGTGGTTAGACATATGAGTTTTTATATTTTCTAAAATTTGTAATAAAAAAATTCATAATTAACTATTTACTTGGAAAAAAATTACAAAAAAATATGCATCACATCTAAACATGAGTCCTATACTTATATCTAAAATATTCTAATTTTTTTTTTCATTTTATTGTGGTTAGGGTGGTCAGACAGACACCTACTTTTTATTTTTTCCCTGAAATTTAAGTACTACTATTGAAATTTTAAATTTTCACCAAATATATTTAAAAAAAAAAACCTAGTAGTTTAGAAACTACATTCAATTTTCTACAGATTCTATTCTTACATATTTTTGAAATAATATAGATAACTTATTCAAATTTTATGTCAAGTTTCCTAACTCTGATTTTTCTGAATTTTTTGCCACTTAAGGGCTTGTTTTTTCCATGATGATCCGACACATACCCAAATACAAGGTTCATTAATTCATTTCAATCCAAGCCTTTTGTGAAAGCATTCATAATATCAAATTGAGTTCACAAGAGCATTCAAGAGTAGATTTATCAAGCATTTCAAGCAATTTTTGAATTCAAGCATCATATCAAAGAGTTTTCTTGCATCGCATGTGTTGTTGTGCTAATATTTGTGATGTAGGGTTTTGATTCAAGAAAGAAATTCAATTCATATTTTTCAAGCATTCAAGATCCATATCCATTGCAGTCATTGCACACAAGTTTATAGACTTTATAAGGGTTTGGTGAGTTGTAGCATTGTATGTTGTTCATTCACCATTTCCTTCATTATTTCTATTTCATTTCAAGGTTTAATTACCAACAAGGGGTTTGACCAAGGAAAACCCCCATTCACTAAAAAATGACAATTTTTTCCCATCTTGTATATTTGTGATTGTAGATCTAGGTTGAAGGCTTGAAGATCACTTGAAGTGCAAAATTTTCAAAGTTTCAATGTTGCATTTCGAAAGTTGTCATCTTCACGAAAACTCACTTGCAGGCCATATCTGGAAGTTTTAGAACCTGAGATCAGAAAGGAAGCAAGTACAAACCTTGGAGCTCAAGATCCTATTCAAATTTTGTAGAAATCCAAAATGGGACTAATATGCCAGCTTGTGCATCTTAGTCCTCCTAGGTCCATTTTTTAGATATTTTTTGAGATCCGGTTACGAGATCTGAAGACTCTGTATTTTCCTAAAAAAAAGTAGTGGGACTAATATGCCATTTTGGGTGTCTTAGTCCTCCACAATATTTTATTTCATATTCTTCACATTCCCAGAATCCTCAGAGCATCTCCAGATTTCCTAGGTACACACATACTATCTTGTATTGCATAATTTCATTATTTACACTCTTCATTTAGCTTAGATTTCTAGTTATATGTCATTTTTCATATCACATTGTGTTTTCCAACATTTCCTTTTCCAAGAATTTGCTTGGTGGTGAACCCCTTAGAACTCAAAGAACTCCTTCCTAGGTCCTTCCTAATTGAGAATGGACTCACTTTGTGAGGTTGTTAGTCAGTCCAATTGGGACTCCTAGGACATTAGTGAATGGTTGAGTGGAAAAAGAGTGATACCCTAAAAAATATCCATTTCCTTTTCATCATTTTGGTGAACCCGACTTGTGAGAATTCATTTTATTTTTGATTTCTAGTCCTTAGATCTAGATTGAATTCATTCTTGCATAGCATGTTGCATTAGTGCATCTAGGGTTTCTTGCATTAGTGAAATTGAATTTAGGGTTTCCTATATTTATACTAGTGAAAGTGCATATAGGTTGCATATTTACATTATTGCATCATTTCATTTCATTGAAAAAATGAAAAGTACATTGTTCATCAGGTTCTTATTGCATTCAAATTCAAAAAAAAAAGTTGCATTCAATTGCTTGTTCCTAGTTAGTTTTTCTTGCACTAATTTACATTATTTTTTATTTCTACGCATCAATACCTTGCATAGGAAATCTGTAAACACTATTGACATTCCAGAATTCACCAATTCTTTTGCAAAAAACCTCTACTAGGACTAAAATGCCCTTCCTGGCATCTTAGTCCCTCTCAGGATTTTTGCCTCAGAAGTTTCTCTTTGTTGTTTGTTGTCTATTTCAACCTCTAGAACTTCAGAATCTCATAAAGAGGACCAAGACACCCTTCCTGGTATCTTAGTCCATGCTGACTTTGATTCTCCAATTTTCAAGGTCTGAAATTTCTTTTCTGTGTTTTTGTTAGTTGCCTTCAGTTTTCAATTTTAGTTTCCAGAATTTCTATTATCTCCATTTATTTCATTTCAAGTGCATTTGTTCAATCGTGCATCATGGATAGGCACTTTGGAAATTTGTGGATGTCCTTGAAATCTTTGGTAGATGTGTCAAATTGTGCCTTTAGTAATGATCCAAAT
>VDFB02111482.1:0-13080 GCA_007258455.2 Sequoia sempervirens | reverse complement strand
GATAGGTAGTCTGGATAACCATAGATGGAGGTGGCTCCTAGCTCTCAGATTGTCTAGATAATTTGACAGTAGATGGAGGCGGCACCTTGCGTTAGGTAGTCTGGAGAATCCATGTTAAGCCATGCGATAACACTCTCCTCTAACATTCAAGTTTATGTTGTCTTTTGGAAATCCTCTGGAATCGGTCATTTGCTTTGTATTGATGGTTTTTATTGTTGCTCGAATTTGAATGCTTTTTATGTGTTGTGTGAACTTTATTTAGTTGATTGTGAGATTATTTTTTGTTGGTCTTGGTCGGGAACCTCTTCCTCTGCAACTCCTAGCATGGGGGTGGTCAGGTGGATCATGTTTCGCACCCCGTTGGGATTTTTTTTCTTTTATTGCAGGTTCATTTTATGGTGCTGAGTTGCAGTTTTAGTGGATTCTTGTTTGTGGGTTCTAGACTTATGAATTTATGTAATTCTTTTATTGATGTATCATTTCCACCTAGTTGGGAAAGTCTTGTATATTATTGCACATGGTGCGATTGTAATGTAATCCTATATTGATGCATTGTACTTTTATTTGTAACATGGTCTTGAGGAGAATTCATAATGATGTTGTAACTTTGGGTATTATTTTATCATGTTTCCTATTTTGTTGTTACTGATGTAATTACTGTTATGGAGGGATGAATTTATCGATCATGTAATGGTTAGTTAATTATTTATGTTAAGTTACGACCTCGTGTTCCTCAAAGGATTAAGTTATGCAATTTGATTTATGATTATGTTATGTTAATTGCTACTCTCTTTAAAAATAAAATAAAATGGTTGCATTTTACTTAACTCCTTTGGGGTTGCGTGGCAGGGCGTTACAACTTGGTATCAGAGCCAAGGTTGCTAACGCTGGGTCCCTTGGGTAGTTGGTCTCCGTTAGGCAATCATTGTGCTAGCTTTGATCTTACATACTATAATTGTGTGCAGGATCATGCCTCAAGCTAGAGGTCATGGCCGTGGCCGTGGAAGAGGCCGAGGTGGTGGTCGAACAGGAAGTCATCATAGTCCATCCCCACCGAGTCTCCATGGTTCAGGACATGAGGAAAATTCAAATCCTCAAAGCAATCCTCTAGTGGGTGACCAGAATCAGGGACAGCCTGGTTTGGATGGTCAGTTGCAACGTCTTCTAGGAGAACTCCTTGATCCTTTGGGACCTAGGCTGCAGGAAGAGTCTCAGATTGAAAGAGAGAGAGAAAGGTCCCCAAGGCACAGAGATGCTCCAGCAGATCAGGATGCAGTAATAGCAAGGCATATGAGGGATTTGTTGAGAGCTCACCCTCCTACCTTTGATGGCTCGGGAGGAGGCTTGGAAGCAAAAACCTGGTTGATAGATTTGGATCGTTGCTTCGCAATGCACCCATTCGATAGCAATACCAAGGCTAGGTGTGCAGTAATGCATTTGCGGGGTTTCGCCTCTACCTGGTGGAGGTTGGAAGAACATAAGTTGCACCTAGATATCAGTGTGGTTACATGGGAATTGTTCCTGGATAGGTTCAGGGCTTGGTTTCTCTCTAATCATTGGAGGCAGCGCAGAGCCGATGAGTTCCATGATCTTAAGCAGATGTTTATGTCTGTGGAGCAGTATGAGCGGTGGTTCTATGAACTCAAGCAATATGCTGGGATTAATCACAATGAGGGGTTACTTGTTCAACATTTCATTCGGGGTTTGAATGCCCGTATCAGTGGTGGAGTAAGAGTCTTCGAGCTGAAGACAATGGAGGTGGCAGTGGAAAAAGCTCAGTTGGTAGAGGAAAACTTGGCTATGGCTCTTGGAGGGCATGTTGGAGTTCAGATTGGCAGTGCTCCGACACCTGGTACAGGTTCTAGAGGTGGGCAGTCTCAGTATGCAGGGTCTTCTAGGAATTTTCAAATGCCATCTAAGGGTGGTTCACACCAGCAGCAGTCTCAACCCAAGCAGAATAAATCATAGTCTCAGCAGAGGGACAAGTTTCAGGGCAGGAAGGTTCGTAGTTAGCAGCGGGATAAACCTGATCGTTCTGTGTAGCCTGCACAAAGTGCACAGTCAGCACCATCCAGAGGTAGCTTTCAGCAGTCAAATGCACCTTCTAGGGTTAGAGGCTTTGGTAGAGGAACAGGTTGTTTCTCGTGTGGGCAGCAGGGGCATATTGCCAGACAGTGTCCATAGAAGCCTACTTCAGAATTTAGTCAGAGGCCAGCTGTTTCAGAGCCTACAGTAGGAGATGTGGGGAGATCTCATCAGATTTTTGCAGCAGTAGATAATCGGCAGGCTGAGCATCAGGGTACTATGATCGAAACATCAGGTGTGTTGAAGGGTACTAAAGTCTCCATACTTTTTGATTCTGGTGCTTCTGATTCATTTATATCTCCTTCCATTGTGAAGCGATGTGGTTTGGTGGCATCTAGGCAAGGCCTGGCTTGGCAGGTTGAGCTAGCCTCAGGGTCGAAGATTCATGTAGAAGAGTTTGTTCAGGGTTGTAAGTTAGATTTGGGAGCCTTTCCAACTCAAGTGGACCTTCGGATCTTACCTTTGGGCTCATATGATATAGTCTTGGGAATTGATTCGTTGTGTTCACATCATGCTTTATTGGATTGTCACCGTAAGATAGTGCGGTGTACCGATGATTCTGGAAAGGAGGTGGAGATCGTGGGCACTCAGAGGCCTATTTCTTTGCGGATGATCTCTGCCATGCAGTTAAAAAAATTGTTCCATCAGGGTTGTCAACTCTTTGCAGTAGCAGTGCATGATCTCGAGACTGATGATAGTCGAGAGAAATCGTTGGATTATTATCCTCTTCTTAAGGGGTTTACTGATGTGTTTCCGAGTGAGATTCCTAGAATGCCGCCTAAGCGGGATGTAGATTTTCAGATAGACCTAGTACCTAGAGCTAAGCCTATTTCTCGGGCTCCATACCAAATGACCACACAGGAACTTCAGGAACTCCGTCTTCAGTTGGAGGAGTTGATAGCAAAAAGGTTTATCCGTCCGAGTGTCTCTCCATGGGGAGCACCCGTGATTTTTGTGAAGAAGAAAGATGGTTCTCTCCGCCTATGCATTGATTATAGACAATTGAATAAAGTAACAGTGAAGAATCGTTATCCTCTGCCGAGAATAGATGATCTCTTCGATCAGATAAGAGGGGAAAAGATATTTTCCAAGATTGACCTGAAGTCTAGATATCACCAGTTGAGGATTGCAGAGCAGGATATTCATAAAACTGCATTTTGCACTCGATACGAACATTACGAGTTCACAGTGATGCCGTTTGGGTTGACGAATGTGCCTTTAGTATTCATGAGCTTGATGAATGGGGTGTTCAGGACCTTTTTGGATAGATTTGTTCTTGTGTTCCTCGATGATATATTGATCTACTCTAGGTCTATAGAGGAACATGAAGAACATCTCAAGCAGGTCTTGCAATGTTTGAGGGAAAACCAGTTATACGCCAATTTGGAAAAATGTGATTTCTACAAGACAGAAGTTTAGTATCTTGGCCACGTTATCTCAGGTGAAGGAATCTCTGTGGACCCTGGAAAGATTCAGGCTATTGTGGATTGGCCCATACCAACTAATGTCTCAGAAGTTCGCAGTTTCATGGGGCTTGCAGGTTATTACCGGCGGTTTGTCCAAGGCTTTTCTAGGATTGCACATCCCATTACCTCTCTCTAGAGAAAAGGGAATAATTTTTTGTGGTCAGACAAGTGCCAACAGGCTTTTCAGAATCTTAAGGAGAAACTGACAAGTGCACCTATTTTGGTAGTACCAGATCCTGCAGGAGAGTTTGTGGTGTGTACTGATGCCTCCTTGGAGGGTCTAGGGGCCGTCTTGATGCAGGAAGGGCGTGTGATTGCATACGAATCTCAGAAACTAAAAGATCATGAATTGAATTATCCTACTCATGATCTTGAGTTGGCTGCGGTAGTTCATGCTCTGGTTAGATGGAGACATTTTCTCTTGGGGCATCAATTCGAGTTGCATACGGATCATCGTAGTCTACAATACATATTTACGCAGCCGAATTTGAATGCTAGATAGAGGAGATGGATGGAATTTTTATGTGAGTATGAATTCGAAGTGAAATATATTCAGGGTAAGGAGAATGTGGTAGTCGATGCTTTGAGTAGGCGTAGGCATGAGATTTCTGCTATGACTCTTGGTATTGATTTGAAGAGTCAAATTCTCAATGCTCTCCCTTCAAACAGTTGGTATTCTGAGGTGAAGTCTGAGATTGAGTCAGGCCGGTCTCTCGAAGGAAAATTTGCTGGGTACTCTTTGGATTCTAATGGTGTTTTGCGATATTCAGGGCGTATGTATGTACCTCCTGCAGAGGGTCTTCGTACTCTAATTTTGACTGAAGCCCATAGGGCACCCTATTCGGCACACCTGGGAGTTAAGAAAATGTATGCAGATCTATGCTCATTATATTTTTGGTTAGGAATGAAGCGGGATATCGCTGATTTCATAGCTAGATGTCTGGAGTGCCAGAGGGTTAAGGCAGAACATCATCATCTAGCAGGATTGTTGTAGCCTAACCTTGTTCCCAAGTGGAAATGGGATATCATTTCTATGGATTTTATCATTGGTTTACCCCTGTCTTCTAGGCGACACGATGCGATCATGGTCACGGTGGACAGGTTAACCAAAGTAGCTCATTTCTCTCCTATCAGATCATCTTATACTGCATCTGTAGTAGCGAGGATTTTTATGGAGGACATAGTTTGATTGCATGGTATACCATGGAGGATCATATCAGATAGAGATCCAATGTTTACGTCAGCACTATGGACTTCCTTGCAGCGGTCTCTAGGGACTCAGTTGAATTTTAGCTCCGCCTATCACCCTGAGACTGATGGTCAGACTGAGAGAGTTAATCAGGTGCTAGAGGACATGCTCCGCATGTACGTTATGGATCAACAATCTCGTTGGGAGGAGTATTTGCATTTAGTTGAATTTTCCTACAATAATGGTTATCATAGCTCCATTGGCATGGCACCTTTTCAGGCGTTGTATGGTCATCCTTGCCATACCCCTTTGAGCTAGGATCAGTTAGAGGACAGGGTTCTTCTTGGTCCTGACATGCTTCAGGATATGGAACAGTAGGTGGCGCATATCAGAGAGCATCTTGTTGCAGCACAGGATAGGTAGAAAAAGTATGCAGATGCTCATCGTGTTGATCGGCAGTTCGCTATTGGGGATCGTGTGTTTCTTCGGGTGCGTCCACAGAAGAGTCCTATCCATTACGGAAAGGGTTCTAAGTTGGCACCCCACTTTGTTGGGCCTTTTGAGGTGTTAGAGAGGATCGGCCCTGTTGCCTATCGCCTAGCCTTGCCACCTAGTCTGTCGCGGATTCGTGATGTTTTCCATGTTTCTGTTTTGAGGCCTTACTTTCCTGATGTTACTCATGTGCTGGATTGGAATGCTTTGCAGGTCGAGGACGGGCAACTAGCTCTAGAGCCCATGGCCGTGCTTCAGTGTCGGAGTCTCGCCCTCAGGGGCAGAGATATTGAGCAGGTGCAGGTCCAATGGGATCCGAACGATGAATCCTCGGCAACTTGGGAGGATGCATCCCTCATCAGAGAGGCTTAACCTTATTTGTTCTCTGGCTTCCAGGAGTAAGCCATGTTCTAGGGGGGGAGGATGTAATACTCCCATGATTCATTAGATACTTTTGATACCTTTGTTATTGTGGACACTCTGTGATACTCTATATGGTAGTATTATATTTGATCATGTGTGGTTTCAGAGTTGATTTGTTTACTGCCCTTGGCCTTATGTGTGTGGCAATTGATGATATATTATGCATAGATGATTTGATTTATTATGTAATGATAAGTTCTTAATTTATATGTGTTAATGGTATTATGTTTACGATGACATGTTAGTATATTATGGTGGAAGGACAGAGTCATACCACTCGCTTGCGAGTGCCCTATTACCCCGTTATTTCCTTTCACCATGTGTTTGCAATGGAGATCATATGTTACTTGGCGTTTAATTGTTTGCAGGGATTGCAGGACTAAAATTCTCAACTCCACCTACTTCGGCAGGATAGGGCGAGTACAAATTAAACCCAATGGGTACGATGTGGTTAAAAAAAGGAGTTGTAAGGAAGGGTTCCCGACCCAAGTCCGTCATTCGTATGAGTTTTTGAGTCATATGTTAGTTGTATTTTGTCTTGTTATTTCGGCTATTTGGAGTTAGATGAGTTAATTAATTTATTGTGTTGATAATAGTCAATTTTATTTAGAATTATTAATTATGTGTTAAAGAAGTATTAAGGTTAATTATATTTTAAGTTAATTGTTTTCAAAATTTCGTTTTAATTAAATTTAGAACTTAAGTGGAAGTAAGTTAAAAACAAAAGAAATTATTGGTTTAAAATTTAATAAGTAAATAATTAAAGTTACTTTAATTAAAAGATTGAGCGGTGGTAAATTAAAATAAATTAGTAACCGAATACATAAAAATGTTTAATAAAAATTGGTAAGTTTTTGGGAGTTGTTCGAAGGAGGAAATTAGTTATGTTTTAAACCTTCCGCGGAAACGGAGAGGAAGGAGTTGCGTGGTTGTAAAAAGAAAAGGGGTTATTCTTTAAGGGGGAGGAAAATTTTGGAAGGGGGCTGGCAATGATTTTTGGAGAAAGGAAGCGGGAGGAAAGGTGGTGAAGAGAGGAAGAAACGTTGGTGTTGGATTCAGCCGCTAAATGCTAGGTTCTTTCCGGATTTCTGTTCTAGTTGTTATGTGCTTGGTTTTGTTTTACATTGTTTGGCTGTATTATTTGGTGAATGATAATTTCTGGTTGGGGGGAGTACTGTAATTTAAAGAAAATTCCTGTCTGTTGGAATCTTGCAAATTTCTCTTAAATCCTAGATAAAATGTTGTTTAGAGTTCTTCAATACAAAATATTGTATATTCATGGTTGATAAAAGAATTATTGCTTGAGAATCAACCTAGATCTGGAATTATCATTGTTCCGGATAAATATTGGATTTCTGTTTGAACTGGGATTAGGTTGGAGTAGTTTTTATTCGAACAAAGATAAGGTTAATTATGCATTTTTTTTGGTTTGAAAGTGATGTAATTATTCTGGTTTCGTTTTTGGTGAACACTGTCGCACCCATACTTCATGGTATATTTGATAGAAGTTTAAATTTTGTGGTATGCTTAAATTTGATGGTTGAATTCATAATTTTGTGTGTTGACCTTGGCCGCCGTGCATGCCGGACCATCCATTGGATCCACTGTTTATTGTGTACTTCTTTGGCCGGTTCTGGTTAGCTGTGAAATTTCTTCCTTGATATTGATTTTGTATTCGTTCCAGTTCATAGTTCTACGTGTATGCAGTAAACTGAAGGTCGCTAGGGTTTTGCATTGGTTCTTTGCTCCCACGTCCTACATTTGTATTTCCTTCATTTATATATATATTTATCTCTTCCAAACTTGTATCATTTCGGTCAAACCCTGTGTGTTATCATCTGCGCCCGTATGTATGCGTTGCCTTATCATTCTGAGCACAGTGCGGTACAATTACTGCTGATGTGTTACTTGTTTTATGCCTAGTTTTGATTCCGCGCCCTACAATTTCTTCTGATTTATAATTATTATCTTTTTCAAACATGAACTACTTCAAATTGTTATTTTCTGTGTGCTATAATATGCGTCTATATATATAATTTCATTTTTCCTTTTGTTCCTTTCCGTTTTCGTTCAGCTTGACAAAAACGTTGTTCGCCCATTTATCAGATTCTTTCTTGTTGTTCACTATTTTGGCGTTTCGTGTTGTTGTGTGGCGTATTGAACTCCATATTGAATTTTGAAAACATGATTGACATTTTGAAAATTTTCCTCCTTCATTTTATTAGAAGCTAAGAACCCAGAGTGGTCGTATCCCTATTGTGCCTATGCTTTTAACTTGACTCTGATTCCTGTGAGTTGGCCGGCAGTGGCCTTATTCTTTTTCCTGTCCTCTTTTTCCTGCATTTGTGTGCTTGGCGGTACCCTGTTTCCTTCCTGAGCGAGGGGCGTGTATAGTGGCATGATTTCTTTCGTTCTCTGTCTGGTGGTTCACTGTTTGTGTCCCATGTGGAAATAATGGATGTAACTCTTTCCATTCGCCTTTTTTATTCTCTGGTGCTGTGTGAAATCAGTAGTTTACTGAAAGTATCTCTCTCTCTTTTCTGTGCACTGTATTTCATTGGTTCAACATTGTAATATGTATCATTTTGATAGGTAGTATTCGTATTTGTCAGATATCGTGAGGTGGTCAGTTCAAGTATAAGGAAATTCGGGTGCCAAGATGATTGTATTCGGTGTTAGTTAAACCTACTAATATATATATATAAGAAATAATTATAATGTTTTAATATCGGCCCATATACGTATATATAGTTTTATATTTATTTATTTATAATGCATTATGTTTAGTTGGAATTTCTTTATATATGATGCTTCTTTATATATATATATAGTTGGGGTTAATTTTATATCTCTATTATTATTTACTCGGTGGATTAATTTTGAAATCAATAGTTTACGTATTGTGGTGTGTGTTGTTCTAATTTTTATGTATTTGAATATGGGGATTCGTCCCTTTTAAATTTGATAGGTAATAGTTTTGGTCGAGGATAAGTAATTGGGAATGCAATAATATAAGTATCTATCCATATAGATAAAATAAGCATTGGGGTTAATTTAATGTTGATGTTAATATTAATGCTAATGCTTTGTATATGTATATGTGTGGTTTTCTTTTATATATGAAAATTGTACTTTGTTTTAGGTTAGTTTTAATTTGATAATTTGGAAAGATAGTTATAATTGTTTTATTTCATTGAATAGAGCATTTCTTTTAAGAAAATAAATGTAACGTTGAGACATAGCATTAAATTAGATGTCTAAATTAAATGGAATTTTTGTGTATCAAGGCGTGTTTTATTGTATTTTTTTTTATGAATTCTTTTGGGTAATATCATTTCATGAATGATGGGAATTTTCTTTTATTGGGGAAACCTTAGAAGTGTATCATTTTGGGTTAGGAACCTAAGTGATTCCAGAGGTGGGATAAGGTGGTTGCCTTTGATTTTACTTCAAATTTAGACTTGAGATGTTTGTGGTTGGTTATACGTTTGGATTGTACCAAATTGTGGAAACGCTTCCTTGTGATTGGTGAGATGATTATGCCTCACTTTTGATTGTCTTTTGATGTAGTTCTTTTATGTGGTACAATCTTTGCTATTATTGTGTGGTGATTGAGTGATTAGGGGGAGTGGCTCTGAGTAGGTGGTCGGCGCACAAAGGGGCGCCAGGATAGCCCTCGTTAGAGTGAATTTAATAAGTGATAATTTAAATAATTAACTAGGATTGGGTAGTAACACACTAAAAAGATAATTATTGCCTCATCCGCCTTTGAGTGCTACCACAGACTAAAGGGGATTGAGAAGGCCATGGTTGGCATGTTCGTTGCCTTGTCTTCGCGAAGGGTAACAGATCCGCATGAGCAACCCTATGGAGCGGCTCCTTGCGATAGGTAGTCTGGATAACCATAGATGGAGGTGGCTCCTAGCTCTCAGATTGTCTAGATAATTTGACAGTAGATGGAGGCGGCACCTTGCGTTAGGTAGTCTGGAGAATCCATGTTAAGCCATGCGATAACACTCTCCTCTAACATTCAAGTTTATGTTGTCTTTTGGAAATCCTCTGGAATCGGTCATTTGCTTTGTATTGATGGTTTTTATTGTTGCTCGAATTTGAATGCTTTTTATGTGTTGTGTGAACTTTATTTAGTTGATTGTGAGATTATTTTTTGTTGGTCTTGGTCGGGAACCTCTTCCTCTGCAACTCCTAGCATGGGGGTGGTCAGGTGGATCATGTTTCGCACCCCGTTGGGATTTTTTTTCTTTTATTGCAGGTTCATTTTATGGTGCTGAGTTGCAGTTTTAGTGGATTCTTGTTTGTGGGTTCTAGACTTATGAATTTATGTAATTCTTTTATTGATGTATCATTTCCACCTAGTTGGGAAAGTCTTGTATATTATTGCACATGGTGTGATTGTAATGTAATCCTATATTGATGCATTGTACTTTTATTTGTAACATGGTCTTGAGGAGAATTCATAATGATGTTGTAACTTTGGGTATTATTTTATCATGTTTCCTATTTTGTTTTTACTGATGTAATTACTGTAATGGATGGATGAATTTATGGATCATGTAATGGTTAGTTAATTATTTATGTTAAGTAACGACCTCGTGTTCCTCAAAGGATTAAATTATGCAATTTGATTTATGATTATGTTATGTTAATTGCTACTCTCTTTCAAAAAATAAAATAAAAATGGTTGCATTTTACTTAACTCCTTTGGGGTTACGTGGCGGGGCGTTACATACATCTATACTCAATTTTTTGAAAAAAATGGCCTTTACGTTGTCTAACATGCTTAGGATAATATGTGTAGTTCACATCTATCTATAAATGAAACTCTACATATAACTGTTTAACAAAATATATTGGCAACTTGAATCATTGTGAGGCCATCTATGATAAGCTTCCAACCATCTAGGATATATGAATAAAACAACAAGCTCATCTACACACCTCATCCCCTTATATCCTCTAATTCTATTTTTTCCTCTATAAAAAGGGAACATGGTAAACACATTTTCTTGTGAAACTAATTTGCTAACATCTCTCCATTTCTCTATGCCAATAAAATTCCTTGTAAGAGATGAATACAGCTACTCAATGCTCATATCATTATAAGGATTAGGGTATGCACAAGATCATGATGGGCCAAAAGTGGCGATATGATGGGTATGTGTAGGGTATGTGGCTGACGACATTTTTTTAACCCAAAATTGATGAAACAAAAAGGGTTTTTAAAGGAGATTCTAAGATTTCCACCAATATAAATTATGCTTTACTATGAATTTGATAAAAAATTATTATTCATTTTCTAGTTCAATTACAACTAAAGTCCTAATTGATAGGCTAATTGGAAAAAATCTATAGCTTTCAAATGGTATCACATTTTTTGAATCCAAAACATGCGTCACATTTTATGCTTTGCATGCTATAGGATTAAAAACAAAAGAATTGAATTTCATGAATTTTTGACCAAGTTAAGGTGGTCTCGACATACAAGTTTTTATATTTTAAAAGTTGTAACAAAAATTCATAATTAATTATTTACTTGGAAAAAAATAAAAATAAAATATGCATCATATCTAAACATGAGTCTGCTACTTATATCTAAAAATCTTATAACAAAATATTATCATTTTATTGTGGTTAGGGTGGTCAAACAAACACTCTTCTATTTTTTCCTAAAATTTACGACTACTGCATTGAAATTTCAAATTTTCAACCAAATAGATTTTTATTTTTTAAATAAACCTAGTAGTTTAGAAACTAAATTCAATTTCCTACAGATTCTATTCTTACATATTTTTGAAATAATATAGATAACTTATTCAAATTTTTACGTCAAGTTGCCTAACTCTAATTTTTCTAAATTTTTTGCCAGTTAAGGGCCTATTTTTTCCATGATGATCCTGCACATACCCATTGAATGATCGAATTGTCTCAATCATTCATAAAATATCATCTCTAATATTGACTAATCTATCTTGATTAGCCAAATTATGGGAGTCGTGAATAGTTTGATATAAGCATCTCAATGCATTTTCTAATCTACCAATACTCTCCTAATATAAATTTGATCTAGCCTGAGCATGCTACTCAAAACAAGGAGAATGGTGAGATCACACATCAACCATGATAAATATAATGTATATAAATAAAGAGATATGCATATCATTAAAAACATATATGATGTTAAATTTTTTTATCAAATTTTGAAACTAAACATATATTTAAATTACAAATTTATCAAGTTTCAAAACTAAAACATTTTTAAATTACAAATTTATCAAGTTTTAAAAAACTTTAAAACATTTTTTTATATCTAATGAGATAGAAAGTTATATATCTATGAAATAGAACCTTCTACAACTTAGATCAACATAAGAAATGGCAATCCAGAGAGACTTGATATATGTATATATGTATATATATGTGTGGGTAAGTGCACCAAGATGGTCGCACTTTTGTGACCACAAAAAGTGAAAAATGAGACAAAACGCGTTCGCGTTATAACGCGAACGCGTTTTGTCTTTTTAAAAGCAAAAAAAAAAGTAACATTCTTCATTTCTGTTTTTACTGTTTTCTATTTCTGCCCGCGGCCAAGAACCCTGCACTACGCGCTCGCGTTGTTGAGGAGGTGACTACTTCACATTTGATCAACTTGAGTTCAATTTTCTTCACAAATATGGCACCCCGACGACGAAAAGATGCAAGAGGTAAGTTTTGTTTGGTATTTGTAATGAATTTTTTTGTTTTAAATTAATTTTGTTTGTTTTAGTTTAGAAATGAATGATTTTTTTTTAATTTGTAGGAAATCCTCAACAAGAGGGAGAGGAAAATCCTCAACCAAATCAACCCTCAACAAAAATCAACCTCGCCTCCACCATTCTCCTCAATACCCCTCCCTCGGCACTCTCAAGAAAATTTGAGGAGTGAAATTGAAAAACAATAAAAAGAAGTTGAGGATCTTATTAGTAGGGTTGAGTGATCAAAATTCTTCAACCATAGAAAGGATACATCTAGCAGATTCGTTGAAGGATTTATTAAAAAATGTGGATGCAATTACCCAACAAATATCTGGATGGCAAAATAAGAGGCAAACATCAAGGGCATATTATGTAGATAAATTATCATATAAACAAGTTAAAGATTTAAAGATTACTAAAGGTGATTTGTGCTCTCTATTCACTGACCCTAGAACAAATCAAAATCTCACCCTCAATGCAAAGAGGTTTCCTATCCATTGGTGCCACCACTTAGAGATTAGGAACCATTTTTATGACAGATGGTATATGGTCTTTGATTACCCACCGTGCAATAACTATGAAGTTCCCCAATATTTTCTTAGGAAATTATACCGTGAGTTTGTATTGAACCAAATCCCAAATTATTTTGATATGAAAGTGAGTTTCAGGAGAGGGG
>VDFB02111481.1:0-30284 GCA_007258455.2 Sequoia sempervirens | reverse complement strand
ACAAGAGGTTGGGCCTCACAGATACTACACTCGCAGGAGAGCCTTGATTGACAGGCAACAGGGTTTGAACAAGCAGCCGGGTACCATGGCTGATAGAACAGATATTCCTCAAAACCCTAGGGATCAGGACGATGCAGAGGTTCTACACACTCTTAGAGATTTACGAGCAGGTCAACGGCAGTCCAACAATGTACTACAGCAGTTGGCAGTGGCAATCCAAAGGTTAGGTATGCCGAGGAGACCGTCACCACCTCGTGACGAGAACAGGAGTGATGCAGGATCCCGGAGAGCACCTAGGACTGTTTCACAGACAGCAGACAGGCCAACTAGGCCTAAATTTGTGAGAAAGGAGCCCGATGAGGCTGTTGCAGGTGAGGAGCATGAGGATTTGTTCACTGATACACTTATGGCAGCGAACGAGGAGTGGGAGTTAGTACCACCGGAGATCAGAGAGAGGATTACCTTTGACAAATTCATCACACAGAGGAGAGAGCATCTCAGGGGCCGACAGGATTGGAGGCCTAGACATAATAATAATAGCGATCTGAAGCATGCCACTAACAGACTTACTCTAGCTATGTTTGACGGTAGTGGCAAGGTCACAGCACAGGCCTGGATCAGCGAACTTGATACTTTCCTCACATTGCGTCCTATGGCTAAGGAGGATGCTATTAGGTATGCCACATTGCATCTTGAGGGAGCAGCTTATGACTGGTGGCATCATGGGATGGTGACACTACAACATGATCGCATCACCGCATACCAGGAGTTCGTTGATAGGTTGGTGGAACGATTTGACAGGAAGGATCCAGAATCCTATTTCAGAGATTTGGCTCAGTTGCGACAGAGTGGTAGTTTGGAGTCCTACATAGGAGACTTCCAGAGACTGTCAGTCATGGTCCCTAATATTTCAGAGAGGCGTCTTGTAGTGCTTTTCATGGAGGACCGCTGGAACCATTGAGAGGCGCCAATCAAAGCATTTGATCCTCGGGCCTTCGCCATTGCAGAGAAGCTTTGCGAAGAAAGCAATAATGTAAAGATAATTTGGCATGACCATCCGGGACAAATTCAATTCCGTAAAACGCCTTCATTCAGTGGACAACGCGATTCACCGCAAAATGCAGAGAAACTGTGATTTTAGGAGCACCAAGGGTAAATCACCAAACATCTCTTGGATCGCGAGCTCTTAACAATTAATTACAAGAAGCAGCGCTTTGCCTTCTAATCGCAGTCCCTTTGCCGAGTTAATCATAATTGTCCTTTGCGGCCTAAGGGCAAGGCCAATCGAGTGATGTGGGCTTATTACGAGGAGTCGGAATCTGAGAGTTCTGAACAGCAGGAGAGTTCTGAGGAGTCAGAATCAGAGGCTTTAGAGCCTAAGGCAGAGGCAGAGTCAGAGCTCCAAATTCAAGAGGCACGATTGTCTAGCATTCAGCAGGAGGGTTCATTTAGACTTCGTGGAGTTTTGGCAGGACAAAGGGTCATCACCCTTCTTGACACAGGAGCCACCCACAATTTTATTGATGCTAGATTTGTGGAGAAACACGGACTGAGGAGTTCGAAGGCATTAGGGTTAAGGTGGCCGATGGTTACACTCTCAGGTGTGAATGTATGATTAAGGATCTCCCCTTGCGCTTGAATAACTATGAATTCAAGGCTGATTATTATGTGGTGAACATGGGGGATATCGATCTAGTCTTGGGCATGAAGTGGCTTCATTTCTTTGAGGAAGTCACTCTTCGTCTCAAAGACATGGAGATTCGTTTTGATGTGGATGGGAAGACACATATCCTGAAGGCCATTCGGGACAGCAATGTCAGGACTATTTCCTTCCGTCGGATGGAGAGACTCATGCGACATGACATGGTAGAGTGGGCTGCCGAGTGCACATTGGCACCTATACAGGAGGGACAGCATAAGACCGAGTATCATCCTGACATTCAGCAGTTGAGAGTTAAGCATGAGAAGGTTTTCAGTGATATTCCACCAGGGAGACCTCCAGACAGGGGTATTGAGCACATTATAGAGCTTGAGGAGGGCGCTAAGCCCATCATGATTACTCCGTATAGGCATCCTAAGTGGCTTAAGGATGAGATAGAGAAGACTATCAAGGAGCTGCTTGCGATGGGTCACATTCGACCGAGTAAATCACCATTCGCTTCTTCAATTGTCCTAGTGAAAAAGAAGGATGGCACCCTTCGCATGTGCATAGATTACAGGGTCCTGAATAAGAGGACTATTAAGAACAAATACCCTATACCCCGCATAGATGAGCTTATTGATGAGCTTCATGGTGCATGTTATTTCACGAAGATAGATTTGAGGTCAGGGTATCACCAGATTAGAGTTCGTGAGCAGGATATTGAGAAGACCGCTTTTCGCTGTCATTGTGGACATTTTGAGTTTGTGGTGATGCCATTTGGGCTAACCAATGCTCCAGCAACTTTTCAGTCGACTATGAACAGGGTCTTCCATTCGCAGTTGAGGAGATATGTACTTGTCTTCTTCGATGACATCTTGATATACAGCAGGACATGGTAGGAGCATTTGGCTCACTTAGAGACAGTACTCAGTATTTTGGAGAGGGAGTCCTTGTATGCCAAGGAATCCAAATGTGATTTGGGGATGACAGAGTTGTTATACTTAGGTCATATTATCAGTGCAAAGGGACTGCGGATGGATCCTGAGAAGATCCGTGCTATCATAGATTGGCCTACTCTGGCGAACCTTACACAGTTGCGAGGATTTCTTGGTTTGTGTGGTTTTTACCGCAGATTTGTGAATGGTTATCCACGTCATGCAGCACCTATGACGGATTTGTTGAAAAAATGTGCATTCTATTGGACTCCTGAGGCACAGGAGTGTTTTGTGAGGTTCAAGGAGTTGATGACTACGTGTCCAGTGTTGGCACTACTAGATTTTTCGAAGCCTTTTGAGCTTCAATGCGATGCTTCTGGTGAAGGCATTGGAGCGGTGCTTATGCAGGACAAGCACCCTATTGTTTATGAGAGCAGGAAGCTCAGAGGCCCATAGAGGCTTTACAGTATTTATGATAAGGAGATGCTACTATACGTATGCCTTGGCCAAATTTAGGCAGTATCTTGTGGGCAGTAAGTTTTGCATTAAAACTGACCACAACAGTTTGAGGCATTTCCTGGGGCAGCGAGACTTGAATGATCGTCAACAGAAGTGGGTGAGTAAGTTACAGGCATATGACTTTGATATCACCTACATCAAGGGCACCCAGAATGTAGTGGCTGACGCTCTCTCACGCCGGCCTTATCTGAGCTCTATGGTTCACATTACGCAGGATTGGAGGCATTTGATTGTAAGGGTAGTACATGCCAAGGACACTTGGGCCTCCAGTATTGTTGAGGGATCGACGGTTGATACCAGGTATACACTTGTGAATGATTTGATCATTTACAAGAACAGGATTTATTTGATCCCAGGTTAGAGGTGAAGAACATAATCATGCGAGCCTTTCATGATGTACCGACTGTAGGCATCCCCCTGCAATTTCCGTAAAAACGATAGACAGATTCGGGAGAGATTTACAGCTTTTGGAAAGGACTTAAGGCGTGATGTTCTTCAAGATAAAGCGGAGTGCCCTCGCCAGTCAAGAGGAAATGCTGTGAGAACACGTGATCCAGATTATTGCAGCCAGTTTCAATGACTCCTACGTGAAGGGAATGCCCGCTGATGGATTTTATTACGGGCTTGCCTTAAAGCCCATGACGGATTGTATATGTAGTTGTGGATCGGGCCGAAGCATGCCCCATTTCTCCGATTACCATAACCTACACTCTGGCTACTGCAGCGAGGGTCTTTCGTGGAGGTTTTCGGGACTAAGGGTTGCCTCGAGCATAGTGAGCTTAATGTGGATAGTCGGGTTCTTGGAGTCACCGCGTGAGGTGTTCGACTTTGTGGACCGAAGCTACACCCCAGCACCGCTACCACCAGATCGATGGTCAGACGGAGATAGTGAACAAGTGGGTGGAAGGTTACCTCAGGAACTACATTGCAAGGCAGCAAAAGGCATGGGTCAAGTGGATTTATTTGTGCGAGTATTGCTACAATACCACATTTCACATGACCATTCAGATGTCCCCCTTCATGGCGTTGTATGGTTATGCTATGCTTACCGAAGCCTCGATTTGCTATCGAAAGGATGAGCCGAAAGGCCGGAGACTTCGCTGCGTGAGAGAGTCGACACTATGAGTGGCCTCAAGGAGAATATTGCTAGCGCACAGAATCGACGCAGATCAGAAGAGGACAGAGAGGTCTTTTGATGTGGGTGACATGGTCTATCTTATGCTGCAGCCCTACCGTCAGTCTACTCTTAGGAAGAGTGGGTCAGAGAAGCTTAAGCCACGAGCATTATGGTCCTTTCCTTCGTGGATTTGAGGCTTGTTGAGAGGTGGCTATGAGCTAGAGAGCTTTCATGATAGTAAAGTGGGTCCACAATGTTTTCACTTGTCACGCCCCGCTAGCTGGACAATCGGTGGTACCTTCAGCTTCTTTACCCCTTAGATGATGAGGGAAAGTTGATCTTAGTAATTCCTCGAACCATCCCGGAGTACGTGAGATGGCGAGGGAGGACTATCGTGCGGGAATATTTGGTGAAATGGAGAGACGGCTAAAGGAGGATGCCACGCGGAGAGCCGCAGGATATTTTAAAAGATCCGAGTTGAGATTGCTTTGAGAACAAGCACTCTGTGAGGGGCATCATGTCCCTTCCAGCTACATCTCGAGCTTATGATTACTCTAGCTATGCACCCTCGTGAGGCTGATATGATGGATAGAGTGGTCTTGTTGAGCTATTTGGCTTCGAGCCGTAGAATTTACTTGGCTGCTCGGCTCAGCTCTGGACAGCTCTTTTTGCCCTCGACTTGCTATTTTTAGTAGCTTTGTCATTCACCGAGCACCCCTCGCCATTTTTAGGAGTGGTCGGTCATGCTTAATCAATCACTCTTCACTGTACTCACCGGCTCGCGGACCGACATATTTTGAGGGGAGATATTAATATTTTAATTGTCAAATTAAATATTAATTATCCTCGATGATATAAGTTATAATATTATTAAATATTATAACTTAAGCAGGATTTGGCGCAAAGGGGTCGCAATCAACATCAAGGGGCCACTTTTCAATTATAATTACACCAAGCTAAAACTACTGAAAATTAAAAAGAAAAGTTCGAATTTATTTAAATGATGCCTTTTTGAGAAAAGTCGAACTTTTGATGGATATAAGGGTTTTCATTGGGAATTGAGCTCATTATGTTGAAATCGAATTTTTGATCAAGTCTTCTTCTGAGAACAGAGCCAAGGGTTCCAGTTTTCGTTTGGCATTGGAGAACGAGCCATCTTTAGTGTTGCAGTTCAGAGGCTGTGAAATATCAGCTGATCTATTGCTTTCAGAGAGATACCTTCATCCAGAAGTTATCACAGAGCTTCACAGTCAATTCATCTTCAGGGTTTTTGGTTTGGAAATCATCCGGAAAGGGGTCTACAGTATTGGCGTCCATTTTCCAAGTCCTAGATATTATTCTCAAGATCTGTACAGATTTGTATTTGCTGTTGCTGAGACGTACCGGGCTGTTGCTGGGCCGTACTGCCTTGTACCAGGCCGTACTTTTCACCTTGGGAAAAGCGCTTCACCTTTGAGCACTTTGTCTTCACCAACAGGGGCGTATTTTCATCTGGCATCATTTTGGATCATTTGGCGGAGGGAGAAAGTGTTTTTCTATTACAGCCATACCATTTCATGAAGATCATCAGGCTGCTGCAATATCAGGTTTTCATCAAAAAAAGTGTTGCTTTTTCATTTGCATGTTATCAGATCTTTAATGTAATCGCTCCAGTAGTTCAATAAACAGTCTGGCATTGTTAGATTCAATAGTTTCCGTCATTCTTGGCATTGTAATATTTTATTTGAATTTATTAGTAAATTCTTGCAAAATTGCATTATTCCTCTTTATGCAAAAAACTCAAAAAAAAAAACCAAAATACACAAAAACAAGCAAAAACACACAGTTTCAGAGATCAGTGAGAACAAGGGTTTCTACAGTTTATATAAGACTTTTGTTCTTTTATTAAAAATTCGTTATAAATTTAGTTGTTCAATTGTATTTTTTAATGATTATTGTTATTTATAATTTAATTTTCAACATTTTTATTAATAGTTTTAAAACAGATTATAATATTGGCATTTTCTTTTTGGTTTACCAATTTGAAACTTGAATTATATCATTGCATCATCATCCAATGTTATGAGAATGACCAGTGTATCAAACTTGACCCTAGATCTCCATTGTGAAAATGCCACCATTGTTGGCAAAATTCAAGGTGGCGGAGGTTATAAATGGACATATTATGAATGCCCAAAGGAATACAAAGGTTCATATGCAAAATTTTGTAGTCACCTTCACCACAAAACAAGGATAGAGTGTGTTGTATGCATCAATCTCGATGTTGATGGTTGACCAAAGAAGCGTCAACTAAAAAAATTGCAAAATATCAATAAGAGCAAGAAGCTGATTATCTTGTTCAAGGATGCAACAAAGGTCAATTCCATTCACGAACTATGTTCCACCAGGTTTTTAAGATGGGGATGCATTTTCAAGACAACTTTTTTAAGAGGCCAATTTTTGGATGATTTGTAATATTCCAGACCAATTTTTTTTTTAATTTTTTATTATAATAAGTAATGCAACACGCACCCGTTATGGTTAACTCTAAAACCAAAACGATGCGGAAAGCAACTCTAACCAAGGATGTACACCAGGATCCCGATGTTGGGCAAGGTGTGAGCATATGGTCAGAGGATCCGATGCAATGCATGTTGTACCCCAAAATTAAAAATTTTGTTATACTTAGATATTTTGAAGAAATGAGAAAGTCTTGTTAAATCAGTCAAAAAAGTCAAAATTTGGGTATGCATGTCTTGCATGAGGGATTAAAACACAACATTTTCAAAATTTGACGATTTGGGTCTGCTCAGAGCAACTTAACCTACAAAACCCAGATCTCAATTTTTCATCCCTAAATTTTAGGAAAACTGCTATTTTTAGAAATTTTCTAAAATTAGTAACGTTTTCTGGGTTTCTTTAGAAATGGATACTGGCAAAACTTTCTAAAATTAGAAAGTTTCTAAAAATAAAAAGTTGGTCCGATAGGTTCCGAATTGATTTTGATTGGCCAAAAATACGTCTATATCAGGCTAGTGCAGTTAGAATCTAAAAAAGATCAGTTTTTCCCTACTGGGTCTATTCTGCTTTTTCAGAAGCATACCAGGAACTCTGAGGTCATTAATGGAGGTCAGTCAGCTGCCAGGCGTCAAATTTAGCATTCAGAGCTTTCAACAGAAGGCGAGATGATAAACTAGCACGGAGAACGAAGAGGAAGTTGAAAAATGATAAAATTTTCTAACACTGGTGACTATGGGCGCCCTAGGTGAAGAAAGGCGCCCATCTTTTTAGGGCATCAAATGTCAAAATTAGGGTTTGTGTCTCCAGTCAAACTTGCTCAGTTCTCTGTCAGCTCCACAACGAATTCAACGGCGCAGTCATCAAGCAATCCAGTCGTCCGGAATTCAAAGCTGAACAGGGAGATTCCAGACTGATGTCAGAAGGAGAAAATGAGAAAATATCAAAAATTGACTAAGTCTGGATAAAATGGGCGCCCCTGGTGAAGAAGGGCTCTGCTTCAAAGTCTCTATCGATGAATTTGCGCAAGTGTCTAGCCAGATACCCTTCGCAGCTGGTCCAACTTTCCAATGAGATATCCAAAGACGCTGACCGGAGGTCGCTGTTGATACTAAGCGCTTTAATAGAGTTCGGGCGAGAGCTAAGAACAAAGATTCAGATGCAAACACAAAAAAAGGTTAAAAAATAATCTAACTCTAGTGAACATGGGCGCCCCCAACCAAGATGGGCGCCCAAACTTTTGAAGGCCTTAAATTCATTATTTGACGAAGTTCATCCCAGAGGACCCCACCTCATATCTCGTCAGCTTCGCGATGAGCATAACAAGCAGTCAATCCAATGCCCGGAGCTCCAGATTCAAAGAGATCATCTGTAGAAGAGAAGCTAATGAAGAAATTTGAAGGTCATGAAAATGGCTAACTCTGAACAAAATGGGCACCCCTGGAAGGAAAAGGCACCTATGATTTCGGAGGTCGAAATGAAGGATTTTGCCAGAGGTGCCTCCAAAACATCTTTCTCAGAATCAGTCAAGCTTCGTCGTGAAACCCTCAGCTCGCCTGTCGAATCGATCTACAAAAGGGAAATCGGAGGCGGAGTTCAGGGTCAAAATGAAGAAAAGTTGAAAATGCCAAAATTTTGGCTAACACTGGATAAAGTGGGTGCCCCTGGTGAAGAAGGGCGCCCAACTTCTCATGCCTTAGAAAAATTTTCGGAATTTTCAAAAGTTTCAAAATTACCAGTGAAGGAAGATGGCGTCCAAATGCATTGAACAAAGATTTTAGGGTTTTGAAATAAAAGCAAAAGAAAGCAAAACCTAATTCAAGCCCTAAAGTCTATTTAACACCTCTTTTCAATGTTATTTTTGTTATTTTTGCAGGTAGCCTTCAAAAGAGAAAGTTGGAGCAGCATGTCTGAAGAATTTTCATGATCCAAGAATTCATCTTTGCTGGTTTTTCATCAGATTTTTCAAATCAGCAAAGCATAAACCCTTGCTTTTTCAAGTTTTTCATCCGGAAGATCAAATTTCTCAAAGGGAAGGCCAAGGTTTCCAGTTTTCAATCATCTGGGTCTTTTCTCTTCAATCTTTTGAAAGAAATTTTCAAGAACTTCATCAAGTTGCAGCAGCTGCTTTTATTTTGCATGTCAGTGAAAACATCAGTGCATTCAATTTTCAACCATCTGGGTCCTCTCCAATCAGTCTTCTGAAGAAAACCCATATCACAGCTTTTTTTAAGAAAATTTCAAAACCTAGGGTTGACTGCTTTTTCGATCAACCGTCAGGGTTTTGCAAATCTAATCAACTAGGTCCATTTCTAATCTTGTTCTGAACAAAACCCAAGTGCCAGCTTTTTTCCAAAAAAAATTGAAGAAATTAGGGTTTGCTGCTTTTTCAGGCAAAATTCAAAATTTTCCAAAACGGACGATCTGGGTTGTCTTGCAACAAATTTCTGAGCAAAACCCATATCTCAGAAATTTTTTCAAAAGATTTGTCCGTTGGAGCACAAAAATCAGCATTCTAAAAATAGAAATTGCTCAAGACTTGTCTGAACCTAGGCGAGTTTACAGTCATTCTTCAAGTTTTTTGAAATGGAGTACACTCCCAATGTTTTCAAGACAGAATCAGCTCTCTTTCACAATTACATCAAAACAACTGAGACAGACGTAATCATATCAAGCTCTGCGTTTCATCCATGCCTTGAGAGAGTAGCAACACTTCAATCGGCGAAACCTCGTATTATCTGACTCCTCGCAGCAATGTCAATTCTATATCGTCAGAAGTCTCGAGTTTGTAATCGCTGCATTAAGCATTACAACCTCGCTAAGGGGCTATATCCAGCGACGTGATTGATTTGCAGTCTAAAGCCCGATGTGATTGAGAAGTGTTTTTCCATTCCCCCATGGCCTGAAAGCGTTACTCTCTCAAAGGGTGAATGTGAAAGGATATGGAATATGCACAAAGATAAATACAGTAAGAAGATTGCACAGAGGTGGATGAAGGAGAAACACAAAACATTGCCTAAGAACGTCGGGCGAGGAGAGTTTAAGGATGAAATTGCCATCATTATCACCTTGCTCAACAGGGTCACTAGCTCAGAAGATGCCACCAAGTTTCAACCTTGGATGTTTTATGCCATACCCCACATCATGAAGAAAACCGAGTTCTATGACTGGCCTACCTTGATCAGTGATTGTCTACATCAGCAGATAACAAAATACTTTCAATTTCATGTATTCCACATGGTGTTGTACCTAGTCTACCTAGTGGCCTATCAAGGTCAATTCAGAGGGTTGAACACTGAGGGATCATTGAGCGTACAACACATATATAACTACTATCCCCAGTTGGAGTTCACAAAGTCGTTGCATCATTACAAAAGGGTGAACGAGGCTTTTCTGATGTACACTGTGTGGGACCTGGACAATGAGTTGCATGTCCATATATCTTCAGTTGCCAGGGCAGCGATGGCAGAATGGGCAGATTGGTTTATACAGTTTCCCACTTTCACCTATCTCAGGGTCTATGGTTATTCAGGTGCCCCACTCATGTTACCAAGGTACCCGTCGGACGAGGTCGTCTTCATGGAGTTCTTGAGGCAGGCTCACGATGTTCATACAGTCCTGAGAAATAGAAGGAGACCCTCTCTTCAGTTTCCATTAGGGTTGGGTATATACACATGCAGGACGGCTGCAGATGCCAAGTCAATGGGAGACGAGTTATATAAACTCAGCCTCAAGTCCTATAGCGAGAGACGATCATTTGATCCTCATGGTTTCTACACTGGCCGACTTGAGAAGAACTATGATCATATAGCCGCACTTGAAGATTTTTGGGCTAATTGTATAGATGAGTTCGAGGTGCGGAGACGTAGTTACAGCAGACTTACTCTCCATTAGATGAAGGATTGTTTAAATGAAGACATAGAAGGGTTATCAGATGATGACGAGGATGTGCTTCTCCTGATGTATACTGAGAAGCGAATAGAAGATCAGCCCCTTTCACAAGTCAACTGGGCTAATAAGGAATCCCTTTCAGTCGAAGACAGGACAAGACAAGTCCTTGAGCATAGTAAGGTTTTCCTGGTCCTTAAAAAGAAAAACTCCATTCCAGTAGCAGAGACGCCAAGGATAATTCCCTCTTCCTCCAGAGCACAGTCGAAAGGGAAGGGTAAAAGTCAGTCTCAAGAAGGCGTCAAAGGTAGTAGATCGAATAAAAATGTAAAAAGAAGGTTGGATTTCTCAGGCATAGTCATACAGGAGCAGCCTACAGCTGATTCAGAAGTTCCTCCTGACGAGCCCATACCTCAGAAAGAAGCAGAAGAGTCACCTTCAACACATGTTTCTGTACCTTTGACAGGTTCTTCGCCAATCCACATCGACCTTGATATCGAAGATGATGAAGATATTACAGTTGCACCTCCTGAGGAAGTTAGTAAAGATACTACCGTGTCTTGGCTTGAGAACTCCTTAGGAAGGGTTAGAAGAAGGCCTTCATATCAGATGAGTGTTGATGATCTTGATAACATCTATCAGGAACCTCCTAAGAAGAAGGCAAAGAAGCAAGTTCACTTTGATAGGAATCCTGATAGTGAAATAATCATGGAGACTGCATTGCCCCCAGAAGACAAGAATAGGGACAAGGTGAATATGGATGATTTCGTCATGGTCAAGGCCAATCTCGGTAGAAATACCAGACATGCAGATTTGAGTCTCTTCAGAGTTGCATCAGAAAATTTTCAGGAAAGAGTACTTAAGGATGGAGAAGACAAGGCAGCACTCAAGGCTGAAAATCAGCAGCTTAGGCTTTTCATTTCTAACCTTGTCCATGGTTCTTCACAGGTAACCCAGTTGCTGCCCCATATTTTAGAGACACCAGCTGATCATCAGTAGTTAAGACAGCTGGTCATTTATGGGAAAGAAACTCAAGAGTGGATCGAGAGTTTCATTGTCAGAGGAAGGGAGATCTTGGCACGGATGTTCCAGTTAAGGGAAGACGCTCATAAGCTACGTCAAGGTATCCAAGGATTTGAACAAACACTGGCTGAAGTAAAACCGAGACATGAGATCATCATTGTTGATTTAGACACGGCTTACAGTTCAGCAGTTTCAAGAGAACACAAGAGACAAATCCTTGCCTGGAGAGAGCGTCATGTTTTCAAAGTTAATACCTATGAAAGAATATCTGAAGAATTCATCGCCTACAGACAAAGGGTGATTGAAGTTCTCCTTTTCATTGGTGAGTTTATCATAGAGATCCCTTCTCAGTATAGTCTTGAAGATGGTTCCCACGTCAGGCTTGAGGAAGTGCAGGATCAATTCCAGAGTGTTGTTCGCAGTTGCAATCCAGTTGGCAGAAGGATAGGCCATATTTCAGTGATGTCAGCAAAGTTCGAGAAAGCGCCAAAGGAGGTCAAGATTTCCTCGAGATCTATTGCGATGTCAAGATATTCTTGAAAAGCCGTGTTTTGCCATTGAGGGCATAGATGCACTGAACCGGGACACAGTTTCTAATTTTCTAGCGGATGTGGTCGAGCTTTAAAGCAGCTTTCTTCTAGAAGCTTTCTTTCCCACTTTCTTTCTATTCTTGGAATAATTCTTATCCATTCTTTTGGAGGATAGAAAGAAGATAAGATGTAATACTTGGCTGCCTGCTTTTCATTTAGGTTTTTTTAGATGTTATCTTCTTTCTAGATTTAGTAATAAAGTTTGCTTGCTGAGCAAGCCCTAGATTGTGAAAGCAAGGAGATTTTAGGGTTCCCTACTCCTCTGCTTCTCTATAAATAAGAGCCTTTGCTCATTTAGTTTCTTTTAACCGTGCTAGTGAGAACAAAACGCTGAGCCTATTGTGCCTTCTATTTGTTACTCAAGTATTGTTCAAATTGTGTTGTGATAGCAAATTGTTGAGCCTCTTTAGCCAACAAGGAGTTAATGTGATTGCTGTTTCTATTGTGTGAAGAGCAAGATTGCAAGCCTCTTTAGCTGCAATTTCTTGTTCTAGGCATGTTAGAAGTGAGCTTGTTCTAGAGATTGGAGTAATAAAATCACGAGCCTCCTTTGCCTTGATATAAAATCTCAAGTTTCCGTTATTTATGTTTTACTTTCATGATCTTGATTTCAACTCGCATTGAAGTGTGTAGGTGTTTGTTGAGAGATGGTTCATTGAAGTATTCTGTCATAAATCTACCTTGTTAATTTCTAGCTTCTCTCGCTCTGCATATTACTTGAGAGGTTAGGAACGTCTTTAGTTTAAGTTAGTCGTAGTTGAAGGTCTTAAATCAGAAAATCTCAGCTGCGGCGTTTGTGTTTAATAAACCTTGTGCTCTAGGCTGATCAAAAAGATATAGCAACTTAGTTTTAGTTTACTTTCTTTCAACACTATCAGCAAGAGGGAGCTCTCCTAATTTGAAGAGCAATTTATCTGTATAGCTGTCTCGCTTCAACACGCATACCAGAGGTGCTACCTAAACAACAAAGTTAATTTAGTACCACTTTAAATAAAGAAACTTTTAGTCCTCATAAAGTGACTTTATATTATTTCACTTTTGGCCCCAACTTAAGTCACTTTATAATATTAAAACAAACATAATTAATTAAATACAAATTGCCTGAAAAATAATTATTTGAGACAACCTTATTTAATTAATTAAATTATCCCCTCTTCAAAACTCCAGCTTCACGTGGGAATGGAATCCGCCAAGGGTCCTTCCCAAACTCCTAGGTCGAAGAAGGGGACATTACAATGATGCTTATTTCAATGGATGAGCCATGAGTGGAGTGAATCTAGGTTAGGGTGACTAAAGAGTTGTCTTATAAAGGATAGTAGCTAAACTATATGCAATGAAATGAAAAGATGAATTCTATTTTATGAAATTGGTAAGGTTGCTTACAATGTAATGTCCCTACCCAAAAAAAATTAACACACTTGCAATTTTTTGAATTTTAGCTCACAGGAATTTCGTCAAATAGATGGTGGAACATGAAAATCATTCAACATTTGTAATGTCCTTGGCGAAATCTGACTTGTTTTTCCACTTTTGAGGTCTTGGACATTTCGTCAAACAGTTGGCATGTAAAGTTTGAACTTGTTTTGAATTTTCAGTTTGATTTGGATAGCTTTTGAGTGATGCAAATGATATTTAAGTGCCTTCTAAAAGATACTAAACAAATAGCAAATGGACTGAAATGAAATGCAATATATTTTTGTATTTTCTTATGCATATAAAAGACAACTACTTATGAAAATGTGCACCTACAGCAATAAGACATTTTGTCATACAATTTGCATCCAAACTCCTTATGCTTCCAAATGATATTGCAATGATATGTAAATGATTACAAGCTGAAACTGATATGCAATCAGACCTATTACAAAATTTGTTTGCAACATGTATGCCAATGACTGATTTCTTATTACAAACTTGCTCATACAAAGGCTCCAATGGCTGCCAACAATTGTCAGACTTAGCATGCAGACTTACAATGCAAATATATGTATAAACATCAAAAGGAACCTGATTCTGAGGTTGGAAATGAACAGTAGATGAGAAGACAACAACCTCTGATTTTTCCTTGAATTTATTGTGGCTTCCTTGATGAAATCGCCCCTCTAGCAAAGCCACCCCTGCCCTTGCCTGGCAACTTTTCGTATAAATAAATGCAGTAGTATTGGCCTCCAAAATTATTGTAGAAATGATTATCTTCGCAAGAGAAAGTGATCCCTCCAATACCCAGAAAATTATGTCCCCTTAGTGAAGAGCAATGAATGAAAATGCAATTCCTCCCATGGCTGGTCTGCAGATTTAAACAAAATTACAAACCTCAAATAACTCACCAAACTTCTCCAAAAATGTTCTCCAATGGCTACAATTATCTCAATGAGAAAGACTGAAGTATCTCCCTCCACCATCCAACTAGGGTTGATATTTCACAACCGAAATTGGTACCTTAGAGTCTTCAAACCCTCAGGCAATGAAAGCATTCAAGCTCTCTTTCTACCACTCAGGCATGTAAGAAGTAATAAAATTCAAGTGTGCTTGAATGACTAGCAATGAGCTTCTTATATACTTTTTATAATGCCTCTCCAAGAAGCTTCTAGAATAAAATAGTATTTTATGTCATTAAGTGACTTTTTGATATTATTTTATTTTTAGTCACTTTAATTATTAAATTAATTAAATATAAAGTCACCTGTGATATTGTATTTTTAGGATAACTTTATAAATAATTAATTTAATATTTAATTTAATTTAATTAATCTATCAATCATCCTTATGAAATAACAATATTTGGACGACTTAATTAATTAAATTAATCTGCCTCCAAATCAGGGACATGACAACATTTATGAGTCTTATAATGTAGAACAAATGCACTATCTTTAATATCAAAGGCATTTTGGCAAACAGTTGTCCTACATTAACAATTTCACAAATAATTGGCAAATACAACCTTTGTTGGTATAAAATTTCTGATACGAATTTCTTATCAACTGATAAATATACATAGGAATACTAATATAAGCTGATATAAAATAAAAAATACATACAATATTGAAAACTTATTTTCTGACTTCAAAATGAGTTTTATTTGTTTGCAAATGATATTGGTCTGAGTATAAATACTCTTGAAAATGCAAGTACAACTGTAGTAATTATTTGTGTCCTAAAATTCTGAACACCATTGGTGTGTATAGATTTCTGCCTTTTGTTACATCTGCTACAGCAGTAATAACTCCTTATATCTTCCAAATTATGGCCAACAAAAAAGGTCCTGATTTTTCCTTACTCACATCACCAGCTAGAGTTCTAATTTAATAAACGGTAACCCTATTCTTTATATAAACTTTCAAATCTTGGACGGTGGCTAGAAAAAGGGTTCCCATGACCCCGTTTAGGCCTCCATGTGACCTCTGCAAGCACTCAGGACTCCTAACCAAACAGGAGATCATTTGTATGAAGTTGCATTTCTTTTTGTGGGTTGTGGCTTCCTCTTTGTTGCAATTTTTCCTTCTTTTTATTCAAACCATTATGAGTAATTCCAAGGAGGTGCATTTTTTCTCTTGTAGGTCTATGATTTTCTCCATAAATTTGTCATGCACTTAAGAAACTTCACTTTAACATGTCTTAGTTTTAGGCAAGTAGAAGGTCCTATTCATACTTTATCTACCCAATCAAACAAAGTCTAATGTAAACAAAAGATGAATGATGGGAAAATGAATGAAAACAAAAATGTCGGAATATAAAGTAGGATTTTTGTATCGTTGGTTAATGATAATAAACGTCAATTTAAGTTGATTAGCAATTAATTAGCTTGAAGTCCTTAACAATAGGACATTTTAATTACCCTCTGGTATTCTAAATAAGTGCTACTAACACCTAAACACATGAAATTTAGTATAAAAATAGGCAAAGACAATAGCAAATATATGGTTAGAAGTGGAGGAAAATGATGTCAAAATTCCTTTTATTAGATAGTCCTCCCTTATTCTTCAACCACAAAGATACATGGAGGGAGGAGAAAGGACTACCCTCCCTTCTCCCACTGCTAATACTGGCATTGGACTGAGAAAAGGTGGCTGCCCCTCTCTCGCATGAAAAAAGATGTTGGGCAGATTGAAGGTGACTGATAGTTCTCTCCACCATATGTAAACATTTATTTTGTGTAAAAAAGGATGATCATCCTTCTCAAGGGCCATCAAATGCATCTTTTTGGGAGACATATTTCATTTGCAGATACATCCTACATATCCTAAGTAAAAATATGGGACATGTCTTCAAGATTTTTCAACTTGTAGCATAATCTATCCATCTATAGTTGTATAGGAAAGGAATCAATTCAACAGTGGCAATATTGTAATTGCTGGAATCTGAGTTGCTTTATCTTCCCTTGGGTTATTCTCTCAGAAACAAACATAAGCAATAAATTTAAATATCACAAACGAGAAAAGAAAACGGGTTATCTAGGTGATTGCCATTGCTGTTGGCCTGATGAGGTGTAGATCCTTGCAATAAATCAATGCATACAACTTGACAAACCAAGGTCAAGAAGGTTATATGGGCTAACTTTTGTGTCTTGTAATCTAAGTTTCAAATAAATCAGAAATCAGAAATTATGTATTATTAGTAATTACTTTCTTCCATATGGTCTCTATATGAGTTCCCTAGCACATTAATTAAATCAGTATTCTCTTATGTCTCCATCATTTGTTTTTCCAGATATTGCAAATTGTTCCATGCACCTAGAAAGTGGCTGAGAGCTTGATAGTTGATTTGTTTGAAGTTTGATGTAATGTCCCTTCCTTAGGCAGCTCAGACTATAGCGGAGGTTGGCCTACTATTAGGATTCCCGTAGGTCAACAGAATGGTTAGGGGACCCAACCGAGGGCTATGGAGCTTAGCTGGGAGCTTTACGAGCCTTTCAGTTTGGAGTTCACTTGATAAATCCAGGGATAAATTGGAAATATTAAAGTTTGCTTTAATGGAATAGTAAAAAGTGAATAGTAACAGAAAATTATAAAGGGAATAGTGAAAAAGTGCCCCCATCCTAGTAACTCAAAGTTGTTTTTAAAAAGTGGCCCTTTCTCTTGATGAAGAAAGACCCTCAAGCTCTTGAGGAGGATTATTTTATTGACTTTTATTAAAAAAACTCATGGGAGGTTATAAAGCAACATGTTGGGCTCATTTTTGGGCATTCTATTCTCATTTTGACAAAAGCAAATTGCAGGTTTGAGCATTGGAAGAGGGTTTTAGCAACATACAGATCTTTTGAGGACGAAATCCCTTGGAGGATAGTGAATTGGACGAAAACCCAATTCACAAAATAGGGAAATCTACCTGGGGTTTCCATTTGACCATCATTGGTCATCACAGGTTAATTTGTATTTAGAATTGATTGCAGCAGTGAGTTATCAGAATATAATTGCAAATTGGGGCTTCTTATTAGTAAATATTGTCATTTCAGTGCATTCACCAACTGGCCGTACTATTTGGGTGTCATTTTCAATCAATCTCTAACTGGAAATCAGGGTTTGCAGACCACTAAGGCACAAATTCAGTTCAGCCATTGTTGACATGCCTATAGTTGGTTACTAAAGTTCATATTGGTCTTGTTTCAAGGTTTGGATCAGCCACATCAAGTTTATTTGGAGTTGTATTGTCAAGAAAACCATCAAACTATCATCGGGTATGTTCTTGGCATGTTGAGAATATAAATCTTTCATTTGTATGGGATGTAATAGTGTTGTTACAGCTTTGATAACTTTATATCAGACTTGATATAGATTGAATAAAGGCAACTTTTGAAGTGGAATTCATGTTATATGTTTATGCAATCTTTGTTTACCATTTCTATACATGTTCTTTTTAATTTGGCAACATTAAGCACTCCAACAAGGCTTCAAACAACACATACACACTCAGAAATCAGTCTCAGACCAGATTACATGCCAACCATTTGACGAAATGTCAAATGTTCAAAACAGTGTTTTTGGTTATATCTACCAAGGCATATTTCATTTGAACCTCAACCATGCCATCACATGGCATCTAATATATACTGTCAAGAACCACAAGTTCATTTGCACACTTCAATATTTGGCAGTAAATTGCAGATAAATTTCAACATTAATTATTTTGTTTGTATAGGCATAATGTGTTTCTTTATCTGCCTCAGGTGATACATCACTTTCTTTGGTCTTGATTACAAGAAAAAGCTAAAGGTCTCTTTCCCAATGCCAAAAAAAATTGAATCAGAGTTAGTTATGTTAAAAATAAAGTCTGATATTAGTAGTGTCTTAATCTATCCATAAACTTCAACTTTAAGGTGCATCTTTTGTTACAACAATTATTCTGTAATAGGGATGTAACTTGAATACAAGGAAGTTCACATGAGCATCAAATGTTACATATGTAAAAGAAAATGAAGAATGTATCCACACAAGAAACAGTTTATCCCATGAACTATATCGAGTCAGAATATTTATCCTGGGATAGCAATGAAGGAGCTTGGCTTACCCCAGTAAACACAGTTATTGCATTTTCAGCCTTGATTCCAGCAGTTGGGTATGATTCACGCCATTTCTGCCATATTCCCCTCACGCTGAACTTTGGCATGAATTCAACCTTCAACATTGTATACACAAATGAAAAGGGTAAAAAGTAAAAGAAGTCAAGATCAGCTGGAAAAATAATTTCAGAATGGATCAACAAACCAACTTTTTTACTTAATCAGACACAAAAAAAGCAGGTTCTAGGATCGATATTAAAGCCAAGAAAATTCTCAAGATCAGCAAGAAAATAAAAAATATTAATCAGTTCATCCAAGGACTTTTTATTCCATAACGACTAAGTTAGAAATTACCACTGCACCAGCATACAGAGGTGCAAGCAAGGCATTTACAAGGCCATGAACATGTACACATAAGTTAAGGGATCAACTTAAAAAGTAAAACTAGTTTTAGATTAATAAAATACAAGTTAACCTAAAAAGGCTCAATTTCAAAATCAGTGTCTTTACCAAACTGTATAATAACTGAAACAATAATTTGAACCATGGAGTACTGAAATCACAGGCAACTAATGTTAGAAAAGTATAATCATTTATAGGATATGATGCAGTGGAAGACATTGCAAAAATTGGTCGGCTGATGAATACTCCCAAGCTTCTGTTAGCATTTTGACCTGTAAATACACCACACTTAAGTTAGGCTTACAATATAACCAAGACCAAATAACAGAGAACATTTTAACCAAAACTGGGCATCATTTACTGAAAAATACAATATACTAGTATATTTCTTAAAATCCCAGTCAAATATTGGCTATACTATTTTTTTGTAAAATAAGCAGCACTCTTGGACATTTATCTGTGTGGATATCTTGAATATACCGGAGAGATAAACCCAGTATTAACAAAAAAATTGAAATGCAATGCAACTTAGTGAGATCCATAGTGAATCAATAATCCAATTGTCCATCAACATATATGTTTGGGACCCAATTAAAGGACAACAATTATTATTTTTATTTTTTTAGAGAAATGCATGTTATATTGCTTCAAAATAAAAATAAAAATAGTTCAGTTTAACAACAAACTCACAAGGGAAGTATATGCCTTAAAAAAGAAACAAAAGCTAACATCTCAGTATGTGGCCCATGTGGAAATGATTCTACATTTTTCGAGAAGCACTTCAGACAAGATCGCATTCAGAAAGGGAACAAAACCAAAGCAAAGAAGAGCTGTCATGTCCTCAGAATCTCAACATTAAGATAATAATTAAATAAGATAAAAACATAATAAAAGTATAAACATTAGTAATTATAATTATCACAAAGATAATATTATAATTAAATTATCAAAGATAATATCGTAAATATTGAAATATAAATCCTAATAATTTAAATATTATTATAATATAAAATATAATAATATATATTGAAAGAAATAAATGGAGCAAGGAAAGAGACAAGGGATTAAAACAAGATAATTATGAAATATAAAATTATAAATAATGGCAATTTAAATAATTAAATAAATACTAAAAATGTATCAAATTAATATAACACAATAAAATCAATTAATATAAATAATTATTAAGAGATGATATTATAAATATTATTCATAATTATAAATATTAAAATATACACATTTAAATAATAAAATGAATATAATTTGAGATATCATTAAGGAATGTTTTACTAAAAGTCATGTCCATTTGTGGAGTTATCTCTATTCAAAGAGATGCCTCTCTTCATGGAGGTATAAGGATATAAAATAAGGAGTGGAAGAAAAAGAAAGGGGATAGGAACTACACATCAGATTTTAAGAAGAAAATAGAAGAGTAAAGGAATGAAGATATAAAAAGGTAATCTATCAATAGTGTGTAGAGGACAATAAAATAGAAATTTCAAAAAGGTTTGGAATTAGTTTCTTCAAAGGCAACAAAATCACCAAAGGTTTGGAATTAGTTTTGGCAATGAATTCTATAGCATTCTTGGAGTTTAGAAAAGGAAAGGTTAATACCTTATGTTATATTTTAATGTTGCTTTATGGACCCCACGCCTAGGCAACATGACTTAAGTTGTTTTAAAATATGGACTCATGACTTGGATGCCAAAGTTGGAGATATTTGCATTTTAAAGTTAATATGATGCCAAGGTACAAGTGGACGCCAAGGTTTGACAAGTCAAAAGTTTTAAAATGAATATTATATTGTCCCAAAAAAGTGGCATCCCTTTTTTGAGGGAAAGGAGATTTCAAACTTCTGGGTTTTGGGCTTATAAATAAGCCTCTTTCCCTCTCATTTTGGTTATGCAATTTTATGATAACGAAGTGCTGCCGAATTGGCTTCAGACTCTTGAGCTTTGAGGACAATACCCTTCCAAGCTGACTTCAGTTTCGAGTTTGTGAGACAATTCCTAACTGATCAATGGATGCATCTTCATTCAGAGGGTCGCAATTGAGCGAAAATGGTGATGGCTTCCTTTATGTTTATTGTTCTTGTTGGTTTTGATGTGTTCTAGCTCTTTTGGTGTGGGTGTGTTTTAGTTTGCTTCTTGCAGATCATTTTGGAGTGTTTTTATCAGTTTTCAAGTTGTTGGTTTGTGAAGGGCTGATTACGTTTATGCTCACGCTGTCTTGAAGAGTTGGTATTATTTTGTGGGTATTGGCTCATTATTCTCCTCACATCTAGGTGCCCCTTTGCCTAGAGGTTCATATTTTTTGGAGGAGTGTTTTTTTTCCTAGCTGGTTTCCCTTCCTAGGAGGCTGTATAATTTGTTGAAGGCGCCCTGGGTTGCGTGCCAGTGGTTTCAAGGATTGAAGATGGCAGCTTGATACTTGGACTTAATCTTCTAGGTATGCTCTTTCATTTGCAAGTCATTTGGGTTCATTCCAAGTTGATTTGAGGGAGTTGTAATGAATTCCTGAGGGTTGATTGTAGTTTCCAGTTTGCTGTCCTTTCATATCAGACTGCTGCTATAGAATAATCAGACTTGATATGATCATGTTCTCAATGTTTTATGTTACCTAATCACTTATATGTTGCAAGGATTGCTTATTGTATCACTAGGCAATCATTTTGACTTGTGATGCTCATGTTTCATATACTAAACATCATATTGTAACGCTGATATAGAAGTACTAATCAGCTTTCTACTTTCAGTTATTTTGTATTACACTCCCGCTGAATAAGTGGTTGAGTTTGCTTTACTTTCTTGTTGCCCATTAAAAGGTGGAAGTGGCTAGCTATGCTGGCAAGTACTTTACTTCGCTTTACTTCCCTGTAACCCGTTGAAAAGTGGAAGTGGTTGGCTTTGCCGCCAAGCATTTTACTTTTCTCTATCGGTTGGCTTTCCGCTAATAGCTCATTTGTACTTCTAGCATTGATATTTTATTTAGATCCCCTTACACCATATGCTCTCACCTTGCCCACTCCAAGATCTGGGTGATTAGAAAGTGAAGGGTTGCTTCCAATTTGCTTATTGTTACATTGGGCTAATGCTAACGGGCACAAGTTATGCTTTATTTTGGGAAAAAACTAAGGGGGTATTTTACAGTGGTATCAGAGTTGGTCATCCTACTAGCTTGTGCTTTCAGTGCTTCAGTTGACAAAAGTTCTCTATGAGTGATAGAGAAACAAGATACTACAACAAAGAGCAGAAGAGACAACAGTTTCAGACCCCATCAGTTCCTGTCGAGGATACATTTTCAAAGGTTCTCAAAAATTGGGATATAGCAATTGAGAACATGGCAGAAAAGGAGAGGGGACAGCCCGACAGAAAAGTGTTGATGCTAGAGTTGAGAGGAAGTTTGATACTATGATGGACATCATGTCCCAATTGTTGGCCAAAATGAATCAAAACATGACTCCCCTTCCACAAAACCAGAATACTAAAACAAGTGCCTCTAATATGAATCCCAATGGGAGACCTATTGGTCAACATGTTGAAGTGTCAAGAGGATCAGCCCGTAGACCTCTTCTACCTACCTTTACTCAAAGGGTGGAACCACCTGCTGAAATTGAAGTACCAATGCCTGATGAAGTAAGGAGTAGCTACATGGAATATGCTTCCCTTCCTACAGAGATCCGTGAGATTCTATCTTTAGACTAATACATGAATCAGAAGAAGAAAGGCGGCAGAAGGTATGAGAATCATGCTCCTATGCCTCTAAGGGATTTCCAGCAAGCCCTTGGGAAGGTTACCTTGGCCCATTTCGATGGAAGTGATAAGTGTTCCGCTAGATCATGGGTCCAAAAGCTCGATAACTATTGATTGCAACCCGATCCTTATCTTCCTAATGTGTTTCAACCATCTTATCAGCACTTCCCAACCACTCTTCATTACGCTTATCTTCCCATGTTGCATCACAATAATCAAGAGTTTGGGCAACCCGAAACTATGATTGATATAATGGCCTTTTCAAGCTTGCCTAAACTGGTATTGGTGAGTACCTTTTCTTGGCATGCTATAACACAGTCAATTTCCAATCACTTTGGCTTACATTCATCAACTTAGATTTGTGTGGATCCACCACTGAATGGGAACCTCCATTGAAAGTTGAGAACATATGCACGATCATGATATGCAACCCAAGTATCATAATGGTGTGAAAGGGAGACCCATTTCACTAAATACTGAAGCTGCATTTCACTTTGTTCAGTAGCCTCTACCACAAGTAAAAGTGACTGTGAGACAAGTCCCATGTAATATGCACCATTGTTCTACCTTGTGTTTTTTGGTTTGATCGTTTTAGAGAAGAAGACGGAAATGCAGAAGATGTTTCTTGTCATAATAATGAGCAGAAATAAAGTAATTTGCAACAATTGAATAACTCAGAAAAATTGAAATATTCAAAAATACATATAGCAGAAATTTCCAGAATTAATTTATGATCTAAAAACACATTTTTTTCTCAAATGTAGGAGCAACCCAATTCATCAAATAACATTACATATCTATTTCAAACATACCTAGAAATCTTAATTGACTTTGATAATATTTTGTACTTGCATTCAACTCCCACAAGCTCCTAGAAATGGACTTCACACCTTCAGGACTGAATATATGTTCCCAATGATAGAAACCTGCTCTCCAACCCTAGGTACCCTCAACACAGTAATAAACTGTCCCAAACCCTAGGCTACCAGAAATAAACAAGCCTCATGTTTCCCTAGACAGGTGCGGCCAGCAATGGGAGTGGTATGACCAGCAATGGATAAAGAATTAATAGCAAATACCCCTCCAAGTCCTCCAATCTGCCACTCCTAAATTAGCGATGTTTGTCCAATACAGAAATGTAAATGAACAATGAAGTGTAGTTGTGATTACCTATGTGAAATCACCAAAGAATCCTCCAGATTGAGTCTTTCAACAACATGGAGAATGTTGCTTGCAAGGGGTTTCATCCTCACAAACCAAGAACTAGCTTCTCCAGCCAAGTAGAATATCCAAAAATAAAAAACAAGCATGTGAAAGAATGAGCTCCAAAACACTCTTGTATGCCTCCTCCAAAAACCATGCCCCAATATGCATTAAATGCACCTTTATTTAAATTTAAAGTGTCCCCTTATTTCAAGTGCAGTGTCCAACTTTAGAGAATAATTTATTAAATTTAAAAACTTCTTATGTCTCCCAAAGTACCCCTTCACAAAGTCAATAATTTTAAATAACAAATAAAGTTAAATATTTTATATTTTTATAAAGTATCATTATTTAAATTAAAATCCTAGACCATAGTAAATATTTGGATGCCAACATTAAATGCCTCCACTAACATAGCTAAAAATAGAAATGTTGATACTAACCCTGCTAGTGCTTGAAACTGGCTTACTAAAAATAGTATGGTAGAAATCATCCAAAACCACCCTAGAAAGTGGTGTTCCACACATCATAACCTCTAGAGCTCAAATAATCACCTGACACTACCATCCTACTGGATCCAACTAACTCCAAGGATTCCCTAATCTTAACTCATTAGCCCATGAGAATCCACTGAATAGGCTAACTGTCCACCACATTGAACTAATTAGGAAGGGGATATTACATCCCAATCAAGCAAACAACTAAAAGGTTGCCCAAGGAAAATAGGCAAGTCGGTGCTATCACTTCATCATCCCAAATACCACCCGCAACTAGACAAATATTTTTCAAGCCTTTGTGGGTGGGGATGATGATCTTGAAGATAAGAAGAGAAAACATGAAAAGGTGGACATGCAACTAAAAAAAAAAAAGAAAACAAAGAAAGAAAGTATGGAGGCTAAAGGACAAGCCAACCTGCAAGAGCCATACAATGAATGCAACCCTTCACAACTACCACCCACTATAAGCATCCCTCTTTCCTCTCCTCAATCTTGCCCCTCTTTCTTCTCTCATTTCACCTCCCATTCCTTCTTCATCCCCACAAAGTAGCATCCTATCTTCCTACAATCCACCAATTTCTTTCCTCTTTCCTCGGTGATACACACAATTTCCCTCCTCTTACCCTAGTAATGTCCCCTTCTCGAGCATGATCTTTTCAGTTGACCGTTGGCCTATTTCGGAGACCCGTAGGCTACTCGGAAGGTGAAATTAAGGTTTCCTGTTTCAGAGGTTGTTGTTGCTCGTAATTTGGTGATTGATTTGCAGATTCTTTTTGGGTTTTCAGAGAGCTTCGTAGTGGTGTGATTTGCTTTGCATTTCAAGCACTTTCTAGAATTTACTATTTTTAGTAAATTCTATTTCTGGTAGTGGTCCTGTTGTTTTCGGCACAGTTGGCGCTCTTCTTCAGCTGGTTCAGTTGGGTTGTTCATTTTTGGCATTGGGATGCATTTGGAGAGATAAGTTCAATTAATTTAAATAATGTTATATTTTAAAGTTATATTACCCCCCTTGGCCTAGTCTTATAACTTAATGTTGTTTTAAAAAGTGGTCTTTATGGGTGGACGCTTCATAGGAGGTGATTTAATATTTTCTAAGGTTGGAAAACTTGCTTGGAAAAGGGACGCCAACCTTGTTGAGAGGTTTGATTTAAAAATAAAGTCAAAATATAACTTTGGGAAGTGGGACGCCATCCAAGGAGGGAAAATGAACAAGTTCAAATTTGAAAATTAGGGCACCTTCTTGAAGCTTCTAGAAGTCTCCTCTCAAGCTTATAAAATGAGGCCTTTGCTCTTTAGTTGATCATCTTATGTCTTGAATATTGTTATGCTGCCGAAATGGTGCTGGAATTGCTTCGAGGAATGAATGCCTCCTAGCCTTGGCTCGACTTCATGCTTGAGAGATAGCATCTAGTGGAGAAGTTTGCTTGTTGTTGAGAGGATTTTGTAGTGAGGTTTGCATTGTAGCTTGTTTTGTCTTTGGAGTTCAGTTCTTGCTTTTATATCAAATTCTGGAGTTGCTGTTTCTGTGTAGCTGAAAGTTGTTTTTACTCATATCAGAAAATAAAATTATTCTCATTCTGGGTATTGAACCAATATGATTCCTTGATAAGGGTGCCCACTCTTGGCAAGTTTCAGATTTTTTAACAAAGGATTGAATTTTATTAAGGGAAATCGCCCTTCTTAAAGGGCCGTACCATTTGAGTTTTCTTGGGATTTGTGCAAGAAATGGTTAAGGGTTTATGGGTGTGGTTTTAATGTTCCAACTTGGTCGCCATCTTCTTTAGGGTGTTATGCATTTGATTTCATATCAATAGAGTGAGTTTTGAGTGAGAAAAGTGCATTTTAGTGTCATTAGAGTGCTGGTTCTGTCATTCAAGCTGCTGGTCTATCATATCAGATTTGAGTAAATTGCATTTTGGTGAAGGGTTAGTGTTAGGAAGTCATATTAAGCTTGGTGGAGGTCACATTTACTATTGCAGCAATTGAAGAGCTTCTAATCCTTTTTCTTGCAGGCACTTCCTATTACTTTGTAAGCTGAACAGTAGTACTGTCAGCATTTCTTAATATCTCTCTTCATGATTTTGTAATACCCACTGAATAAGTAGAAGAGGCTGGCTTGCCGCCTATTTACATTTGAATTGCATTGTAGTTTGTAGCATCTCCGCCATATGGTAGGTCCATTCCCACCCTGGGTTGGATAGCACATTCTTGGCGTCGAGTTTACTTTCAACAATTGTAGTTGGTAGGGATTCTCTGACTATATGTTCGTCCACCTTGGACACATTGTTGGTTAGAGTTACTCTTTTAGCATGCATTGAGATCCTCTGACCATATGCTCACACCTTGCCCAATTCGGGATCGTGGTGTACATTCTTGGTTAGAGTTGTATTCCACATCGTTTTGGTTTAAGTGCTAACCCTAACGGATGTGTTTTGCATTGCTTATTGTAATCAAAAAAGTGAAAAAATTGGTTCGGAATATTTTAGTGGTATCAGAGCCACACATCCTGCCATCCTGTGAAACAAATCTTCTATGAGTGACAGAGAAAAAAGATACTTAGCAAGGGAAGACAAGAAGGATATAAGTCATTTTCAGTGGCATAAGGTTCTAGAAGGTCAGACATCATCAGTGGTTTTGAGGGCTCATTGAGAGTCTTCTCAGGAAACAAAAATGGTAGAAGGTGAGAGGTCATCGGGTGGTAACGAGAGGTTTACCAGCAATAGAGATGAAAGTGGAAAGGGAAGAGAAAGAACGCCAAGTTTGGGAAAGAGGTTCGAGAGGAAGATGGATGCCATAATGGATATGGTATCTTTCATGATGGGGAAAATGGGTCAGAACCCAATTCCACAGAACAATCCAGGGCATACCGGAGAACACAGTGCCTCCAACCAGCATAATGGACATGTTGCTGAGCCTACTTCAAATAGCACATACATTTCTTCCAGGCCATTCAAACCCACCTTCTTGGCACCAACAAACCCTCAACCTGATCCGGGAGAAAATGCTTCATTTGTGGAACAGTTAAGACTTGACCATGTTGAGTATGAGTGTCTTCCTGATGAAATCAAGTTAGACATGTCTTACAACGACTTTGTGGATCATAAGAGGAAGAATAGAGGGCAAGGAAGACATCATGAACATAGAGGAACAGCAGTACAAAGGGATTTGCATCAAGCTATCAACAAGGTTACGCTCCCACATTTTGATGGGAGTGACAGCAGTTTAGCTAGAGCTTGGATACAGAAGTTAGATAACTATCTAGCTCTTAGACCTATGGCAGAAGAGGAGGCGATTAAGTTTGCTACGCTACACCTTGATGGGGTGGCGCACGAGTGGTGGTACCATGGCCTAGTCACCTTGGGTCATCGGTCTATCACTACCTATGATGAGTTCATCAATAGACTCATAGAGAGATTTGAGAAAAAGGATCCGGAAGTACATTTCCGAGAGTTGGCACAGCTTAGGCAATATGGCACAATTGATGCCTATATAGCTGAGTTTCAGAGACTTTCAGTAATGGTCACGGGAATCACTGAGAGGCGGTTGGTGATCCTATTCAATGAAGGGCTTATGGAACCACTCAAGGGTTGGATTAAAGCCTTTGATCCACCCTCCTTCCAAGAGGCAATGAAGAAAGCAAGAAATATGGAGTGGGCTGCTCCTAAAGCCAAATTTCAATCCAAGCCATCATTTCACAAGAAGGATAGAGGAAAACTCATCATAAGGAGTTCAAACAGCATAAAACTCATGTCACAAGGTTGGATCCAGAAACACTTAACGAGCTCAGAAGAAAAGGGTTATGTTTCTAGTGTAGAGAAAAATGGTCCCAAGATCATATTTTCCCAAAAGGAGTCAAAATTCATCAAATTGAATACTATTCAGCTAAAGAAAGTAATTCTGATTTTTCAGACCAGCAGTCTGATTTTGATGACAGCGAAGTGGAAAGAGCTCTCGAAGAGTCCAAAGATGAAAAAGGAAGTGGAGGTACCTTGGCTCAACTTTCGAGCTTTCAAAAAAATGAATCCTTCAAAGTTCGAGGGATGATTAAGGGGCAGCAAATAGTTGCTTAGATTGACACTGGAGCAACGCATAACTTCATTAATGAAGTTGTGGTGGCAAAGAAGGGGCTGCAAACAGAAGAATTTGAAGGCTTCAAGGTTATGGTTGCTAATGGGTTTCACATTTCCTGCACCAAGAAGATTTCAAACATGTCTATGCAATTGGGCAACTATGAAGTCAAGGACGACTTCTATGTAGTCAACATTGGAGATACGGATGTTGCCTTAGGCATTCAATGGCTACGTTCGCTTGGAGAGATTTCTCTAAATCTGCAAACCATGGAACTTAAGTTCCAATCCGATGGGAAGAAGGTGGTGCTAAGGGGAATGTCAAATGGTGGTCCTCGGATTGTGTCATTCAAGAGAATGGCAAGGTTGATTTGGCAAGATCAAGTTGAGTGGGCTGCAGAATGTATGATTCTTCCAGCTAGTCCGGTTGAGACAAAGAGGGACTATCCTCCTGATATTCAGTCTTTACTCACCAAGAAGAGCAAGGTGTTTGCTGATTTACCTCCTAGACCACCTCCTGAACGGGGTTCGGAGCATGTCATAGAGCTCAAGAAAGGAGCTAAGCCAGTTATTACAACTCCATATCGGTACCCTAAGAAGCCGAAGGATGAGATTGAGAAAAACATTAAGGAACTCTTGGAGATGGGCTTCATTCGTCCAAGCAAGAGTCCCTTTCTTCAACAATTGTTCTTGTGAAGAAGAAGGATGGTACCATCCGCATGTGTGTGGATTATCATGCTTTGAATCAAAGCACCATTAAAAATCGATACCCCATTCCGAGGATAGATGAGCTCATTGATGAGCTACATAGGGCCAAGTTCTTTTCAAAGATCGATTTGAGATCGGGCTACTACCAGATTCGGATGAGAGGATTTGATGTTGAGAAGACAACATTTAGATGTCACTATGGTCACTTCAAGTTTTTAGTCATGCCATTTGGGTTGATTAATGCTCCTGCTACCTTCCAGTCTTGTATGAACAGAGTCTTTCAGAAGCAGTTGAGGAAGTTTGTATTGATATTTTTTGATGACATTCTGATCTTCAGCAAGACGTGGGAGGAACATCTCAAGCACTTAGAGGAAGTGCTTAGCATCCTATAATCAGAGAGCTTGTTTGCCAAAGAATCCAAATGTGAATTTGGAATGAAGGAGCTACTTTACCCTGGTCACATAATCAGTGCTGATGCAGTGAAGGTTCATCCTAAAAAGATCAAAGCAATAGTTGATTGGCCACCTCCAGAGAATCTGACTCATTTGAAAGGGTTCTTGGGTCTTTGTGGATTTTACTGAAGATTTGTGAAGGGCTACTCACAAAATGCTGCTCCTCTTACTGACCTCACGAAAAAGGGGGCTTTTTGTTGGTCAAAAAAGGCTCAAACTACTTTTGATAAGTTTAAGAAGATCATGAGCTCTTGTCCGGTTTTGGCTATTCCAGATTTTTCCAAGCCTTTCGAGCTACAGTGTGATGCATCCGGAGAAGGTGTTGGGGCTGTTTTGATGCAAGACAAGCATCCCATTGTGTTTGAGAGCAGAAAGTTAAGAGGTGTTGAAAGGACCTACTCCATCTATGACAAGGAAATGCTTGCAATCATGCATGCATTAGCTAAGTTCAAACAGTATTTGGTGGGGAGCAAGTTTGTGGTCAAGACTGATCA
>VDFB02111480.1:0-19358 GCA_007258455.2 Sequoia sempervirens | reverse complement strand
CAACTATTGAAACATGCTCTCGGTCCTCTCCCCTAGTTTGATTTCTAATTGAACAAAGTAAAGATTAAAAAATTAAACAAAAAGGGCCAGTCAAAAAAAATTGCAAAGAAATAAAAATTCGATAACTAAACTTTCGTGGTTACACTAATGTGATAAGTCGTCTTTAGTGGTCATTTTTATGTTAAAAAAAATTGCACAAAATTTCCATTCATACAATGAAGTTGAAATGTTGGAGTGTGTTCTTCTCCTTCCTTTCTATTATTCATTCCTCTCTACATTGTAGGCAAAGATGGACTGAAGAATTAAAAATGAAAAAAATATCATGACACCCAGAGCAAAAGACTGAACTGCCATGTAAAGAACGATGCACGTCACTATGGAAGATCAATGTAAAGGTGTTTACACCAAGGTCTTGCAAGATCGTGAGGTGGGATCCCACATTGCTGGAAGAAGGAACACGCGACCGTTGAGACTATGTGCATTGTAATTGGCACCTGTCATCTCGTCCACCAACAGTTTCCCAGCATAACTAGGATAAGCCCCACTTCCATATATGCCCGAACATGCTAAGACTGCCTCTAACGGAGCATCAACATCTCCCTGGAAATATCCTGAGTTAAAGGGATTCATGACTGCTCTGGCAACACTCGCCGCAATGTTGATGATCATACCATCGATACCCGCGTCGTCATTGGGCGACAATAGAGGAGGGCTCTACGGGCCATAAAGAGGCTGATGAAATGGCCATGCGCACTTCCTTGCTGAGTTCCCCACCCACGCGTACGCGTATTCAATGTCTGCTCTACTGCTTCCATGGAATCTGCATGAGCTACTGCAGAAGTTCTCCACCATAACATCCTCAGATGTGAGCACCAAATACAACTCCACCTCACCATTTCTTTCCATCTTCTCAGGTAGTGGCAGAGCTCTAAACTCGATAGCACTCTTTGCCAACATGACAATGTCACTTCTTTTCAAGGATTTTCTGAGAGAACAAGCTTCATCCAACTTTTGCTTCCCCAACCTTGGGTTTAAAGGTTGGGCTTGGTTTGATTAGGAAGGGGTAGAGCCTTTGTAGGCCTCTGTTGTCTTCCACCAGGTGAACACAGAGGGAGAGCCCTGCTTGCCGTCTCTCATTCCCAATGACTGCACAAAATCATCGACGATGGCATGCTGCGCAGAAGTGAAATTTCCGTACCAAATGAGATGAAGATTGAGAATGGGTGTTGTGGTAAATAGAGGGCCATTGTGATATTCCAGAACAAGAGGCTCTTCTTCCACCAGAGCAAACAACTTTCTCCACCGAGCAAGGGGGTGAGCTACAACATCTACTATAGACAATGTCGCCATACATATTAAAAACAAGTGAATGTCAATTCTTTTAAACCTTAAAACAACCATTTTTAGCTATGTAAATTGGAGTTGGAACACAGATTTGAAAGATTAGATGTTCAATGAAGGGAAGAAGTGTGGTGTGGGAACAAGAAAGGAGGATGAGGCTCAAATAGGCACAAAGAGCGAGGTCCGAGCGAGATGAAAACCGCTGGAAAGGGAGCTTATACCGCTGGAAATCATAGGCGCGGATAACCACTAAGCAATTTGCAATGGGCTTTCTTGGAAAATTCCTTTGTTGACGTGGTGGCGAAAGAACATTTTCATAATATTATTTATTTATTACATGGAGGGGCACTACTTGGAAGAAAGGGGGAAGAAAATGTAATTGTTAATGTTGCGCTGGCAGAAAATATGTTGTCATTGACAAAGAGACAATATGTTGGTTCGTGGTTTGAAGGATGGAATTATGTTAATATCCGTGTGGATAGCAACATTCAAAGCAAGCTCATCTTTCTGAGTCCTTGGTTGGTCAGCCCCCTTTTGGGCTTCTGTTTGGTTCTCTAGATTGATTCCTAAGATCAATATTTTATTTTGGCTTTTTTGTGAGAAAAAAATTCTTTCTACTGATAATTTGATAAAACGTGGCTTTGTTATGCCAAATAGATGCTTTCTCTGTGAAGAGGAAGCGGAGAATACTTGTCATTTTCTGATTGGTTGCAGTTATGTTGGTGTGATATGGAATCATGTGCTCTCACTTTGGAATCTCAGCTGGGTATTTCCTGGCTCTGTCAAATATTTATGGTTCCAATGGGTTGGTCCATCTTCTAATCCGGCTCTGCAGATTTTGTGGTCTCTTACTCTTTCGCATTTGATTTGGGGGCTGTGGTTGGAACGTAATAATAGAATTTTTAGAAATTCTTCTCTTCCTGCCTTAGCTGTTGCCTATAAGATTTGTGTGGGAATCAAGGAAAACTTTATATCTGGAACCTCCTTTTTTGTTGATCGAAAGATTAATCTCAGTTCCTTTGATATTTCTATTGCTCAAAATTGGAAGCTGCCTTGTGATGTATCCCTCCCTATCTCTAAAGGGAAAGCTTCAAGAGATGATGTTGCTTGGAAGGTGCCTCCTGATGGTTGGGTTAAGATCAATTTTGATGGTGCGGCTAAAGGAAATCTGAGACCTGTTGGATGTGGGGAAGTGATTAGAAATTCTAATGGTAGGCTTGTCTCTGTTGTGGCGCTCCCTTTGGGAACCTAGACAAACCACTTCGCGGAGGCGGCTACTGCCTATCATGGTCTTAAATTGGCACAGAGCAGAGGATTTAGGAAGGTCTAGTTGGAGGGTGACTCTCTGAACATTATTAACAACTTGAAGAACATCTCCCCTCCTTCTTGGACCATTGAGACCTTGGTTAGGGACTCTATTGAGATTATTAATTCCTTTGAAAATGTTTATATTTCCCATATTTTGAGAGAGGGAAATATGTTAGCCAATTTCTTTACTAACTTTGGTGTTAGAGACAACAAGGAGTCAGATTTGAATGACCCTATTCCTTATGAGGCTATGACTATATTGAATAATGAAAGTTAATCTAATGTTGTTATTATGGTACATTATGAGGTGCATGTCCTTATTCACGGGATTGAGTATCATGAATGAGGAGTTTAATATTATGATTTTGAGGGATGGCTTTCTCGAGGTTTGGAGTTCTAATTCACTATTAATTTTGTGTCTAGGGGCTGGCTTCGCATGGATTGTGGGTGTTTATCATCCCAGTTTCTTGAGGCTTCTGCTAGGTGTTCTTGTTCTGGGTGGTGTTTTCTCTATTATCCTCATGAGCTTACTGTTGTGTGTTTGGTTTTCGCTTGTTCTGTCTAGTGCGATGGGTGGGGACAGAAACCAAACAGAGCCTCGACCATGTCTTACTGCTAAATAGAGGAAGGAGGTCTGGGAAGTTTTAGAGAAGGGAGGTTTAACTCCATACATGGAAAGATTGCATGGTAACAGCCCCCAAGTCATTGTTTTGGTTGCTGAAGGATGGAACAAGTGAACCATGAATTTGGGTGGTAGGGATATCATGATTGATGAGGAATTCATTGCCCAAATCACTGGCCTAGCTATTCAGGGTATGAAGGTGTTTAGAGATAAAAAAAAATCACAGGCTGCAATGTCGATTTTCTTTAAAGGAAATGAGGCAACGGATTTGAAGCCAGTGAAGAGTAGTGGGTATCAGAGGAGCTCTTTGAAAGTGCTTTGGCGTGATGTTTCTGAAGAAATTATGAGGTACATTACCCTGGAAGGTAGGTATACTGTGATCAACACATACCATTTTCTTCTACTTAACCATTTTTGGCATAAGAAATGGGTGTCCTTTCCCTACCATCTGCTAATGTCGCTCGATTCTAGGATTAAAGATCATAGAAAAAACCCTAAAAACCCTATTTTTCATGTGGGTTTAATTCTTTTGATCTATGAACATGTCAAAGCTCATGAAGTGCAGAATAATCTAAGGTCTTCGAAGGAAAATACTGCCAAGCCCAAGGATGGCTATGAGACGGACTCGGGAAAGGAAAGGGTTAGCAAGAAGCCTAAGAAGAGGAGGCTTATTTTGAACGAAAAATCTGATTCTGATAAGGATGACGATGTTGATTATGTCCTGGACTCGTATGCCACTTTTGATGAGGGCCCTAGTTCCCTTATTTCGAGTAAAAATGGGAAAAGGAAATTGGATGATAAGGCGGGCTACACGACTTGCAGTGATGAGGGAATGGTGTATCTTCCTTCTAAGGGGGGTAAGGACAAAAACAAACTTTATGGGGAAGCTTTTTCTCCTCCTCCAAAGATTAGACATGTTCAGGAGCCTGCAGAGGGGAGCTGGAAAGGTAAGGTTGCTGGACTTTTCCTGGAGAAGAGTCTCCCTCTCTCCTTGGCTGGCAGTATCTATGGTGTGGCTTTTCTGAGTGCTGAATTGGGGTTGCAGAAGCAGGGTAAGGAAAGAGATGTGTGTGGTGGTACTGTGGGACCTAGTAAAGATGATGTAGACAGGAGTTTGAAAAGGAAGGCTGTTGCAGAGGAAATTGCATGCTCCATTCGAAAGATGAAGACTTGCTTTAGCTGGTAAAGGTAAGGAAAATTTTGTTGAAAAGGTTCATGCTAGCTCTTCTGATGAAGATGCTGCTATGGGGAAATGTGTTGAGAAACTTGATAGGGAGGAATTGTCTGATGTGTTGGGCTCGGCCCGTGATAGTGCCAATATGCTTTTAAAAAGTTTTAAATGGTTTTTCCATGAGACTAAGAGGATCAATGTTAGAATTAGAGGTGTTTCTAGTAAGGCTGAGGATCCTTCTATCCAAAGTCAAATTGATAATCTCATGGATTCTCTTACCACTATGGCCAATACTGTGGCAAAGGAAACCATTAATCTGAAACAAAATTTCGAAGGTAGAATGTTATCCCTTGAGGATAAAGTTGATAAGTTGTGGAATTTTGTGTTGAAGGGAGGTGATGCCTCTAAGGTCTTGGTTATTTTGGATTCTACCAGGGTAACCTCCCCTCTGACTACTGTTAATAAGAGAAAGGAGAATGTGTCTGCTGATGTTAATGTTGTTGGGGGTAAGCTGATGGATGTGGAGGGTGTTGCTGAGAAAGGTGTTGTGAAAGCTAGTGTTTTGAGTGTTGAGGTGAAAACGGGTGGGTCGAGAGCCAGAACCAAAAATTGAATGAAAGCTTAGGCTGGGGCCTCATGTATTGAGGTGTCTGATATGGTGGATAATGAGCAGAGGTTGGCTGCTCATGAAATGGAAGCTGTGGAGACTCTAAACAATCTATATTGTTGCTGGTTGGTTGCCTTCTTTTTGGCTATTTTTTGGTTGTTGTTCGGTTGTCATTGGGTTGATTGTTGCTTAATGTTGTTTTCCTTTGTTATCAGCTACTTTTTTATGTAAAAGGTTCCAGGCCCCTTCAAAACCCATTTTTTACCTCAACCAAAAATATCTAAAGCAAGCCACGCTTCGAGAGACAACATGCATTTCATGATAATGCTTTCACCACTAGTAACTAGATATGTCAAAGATAACGGGAATTATAAATGGTTTTGCGCATGGCACAGTCCCGTATTTTAAATTTCATTGTTCCCTTTTTTAAAGGAAAAATTGAACATGGTGGTTTACAGCAAGGAATTGTCCCTGGAGTGTAATGGGCATTGCCCATAGGCGTTATGAATTCAGTGAGGACTTTTTGGAAATGATTTATTGAGGAAGTTTAAATTATGGGGTAATTTTTAATTACTTATGGTATCCATGGCAATGCTAGTAGCCTGGTTGGGTCATGGGACACCCTTGTAGTATCAAAAATTAAAATAAATTATTTATTTGAATAAGGAAATCACTTTAGGTTTTGGCATCGGCTCTTGTATATTTTGAAATAATAAATTAATTTTGGGTATTGATTTTGTTAGAAAAGATATATTTTAATAAAAATATTATAATTATTAATCACATCTTGTGCAATGGCATGTCAAGAGGTTTGGAAGGTCAATTACGGAAAAAATTGGTCTATTTTTTGCATAATTTTTGTAGTACATGAGGTCTATTGGTAGGCCATTTAGTTGACCATCACAAAGGTCTAAATGAAGATTTGATAGCTCCAAATCAACTATGCACCCTCTTATAAGGATCCAAACATGACCAAAATGAGGAAGATAATCATGCTCCATTGTCAATAGGCTCATGTTATGTTTACAATAGAGAGAGGGAGAGTGGGATAGAAAGAGGGAGAGATAAGAGTGGGAAGAGCGAGGAAAAAAATTGAGTGACATAAAAAACAAAGATAAAGGACTTGAGAAAGAGGGGGATATACAGAGAGGGAAGAAAGAGTGAGATAGAGAGACACATACATAGAGATAGAGAAACAAAGAGATAGAGAGATGCAAAGAGGTGGAGAGAGCAAGAGGTAGAGGGAGAGATATGAGAGATAAAAGGAAACTAGATATTGTAAGAAGGGAGATTAATAGTTAAAATTGCATCTATAACATTTAATAAAATTTGAGAGAAATAGAGAGATAAAGATAAAGATCACGAGAGATGGAGTGAATAAGAGAGAGAGATAGGTAGTGAAAAATAAGCAAGAGTTTGGAGGAAAAATAAATGGAAAAAACAACAAACAAAAAATGAATGGATATGAAATACCCTATTCAACTCTCTCTTAACCATCTTCAAACTTGGGTCTCATCAATATCAATTTATAAGTACCATCATACACAATTTTGTAGTATCATGAATATGCAATTAAAATGTTGTGATTTTATTTGTAAATATACAAATGTTATTCTTTTCTCTTGAACAATAATCAATAAGTCTTATTATGTGAGTTTCTCAAATGGCATGTGTATGTGTCATTTACAACACAAACACAATTGCAATTTGTTTTACTTCATATATATATAATTTTTAATAGTTTATTTCTAATTAAAATCAAATAGATTGAAATCAAATTAGGTTAAAAAATATTTGTGAATTCACAAATCTACTAGCTATCTTACTAGACAAAGGGATGTGAAGAAACATTTAAAATATCTAATTACAAATCATACAAAATCTACATGCACTTCCATAAAATTATATATCATGATTTTGTAATGTATTATTTGAAATATATAATTAGTCACAAATGGTTGATCTAACATTAGTAAGAGATAATACAACTAATCTAAACAAATATACTTTACAAAATGATAAGAATAATTCTAAGCCCCCTCTCTCACTTCTTGCTAGTCAAACATTTTTCAATTTACTTTTAAGTGTTCCTCACCTTTTTGTTGTTTTCCCATCATCCTTCACCTCCTTAACCTTTTCATTTTATACATATGCATTTTTGGTCAAAACAATTTAACGAAACATGCATATTATATAATCATAAAATAGATCTATATATAAGTAGTGATCTGCATTACAATTTATGGGAACCAAACCATCTCAACGGGTCAATTTAATGATGGGTTATTCACAAGATTGCCAATCATTTTGAATGGCTATTGGACATTGGCAGGAGGCCCTAGAAAGACTGTGGAAGAAGAAATCATCTCTCCCATGGAGGCCTATTCATTCAGAGGCCTCACTACATTTGACAATGTTGATATATAAGATCCAAGCAAAGAAATCCTAGGTAGGTTGAGGGATTAGTGGGAGATAAAAGAAAAGAAAAACCCACAAATCCCACTTCCTCAAGTACAAATATTCACAAAACATGTAAATATATTCCAAGGTACCCTCTCCTCTTCCTCAGTAGAAAGAAGGATTAAATAGTCCATGGAGGCTCTACAAGTGGAAAACTAGACTTGTGTAGTTATATTGGTGGGATTATTATATCCAAGGAATGCTAGATACTTCTCTTTCTCTCGAAGAGCTCAAGGAGAGAGGCCTAATTACAAGCATAGGCACAACCAACATGAATACAAAGGCCCTCTCTAAGCTTGTGGATTGTGATATTCATGTTCCTTGCGATCAGGTACAATTTTTTGTACTTGACCCTAGGCCTGACTACTTTCTAATAAGCATTGGGGGTGGAGGGAAGAAGGGTATGCTTGCAAAGTTGAATCTTTCCAAGAAAGTTGTTTTGAACACCTCCAACTTGAAGATGTATTAGAACATGGTTAAGGTGGCAAGGGGTGAGTTTTATAAAAGAAAGTTTCTTGATGTGTTGGTAGAGATTTATGCTAAGCACACTACCACTATATCTAATGTTGCCTTGAAGTGGGTTATGCAGCAAGGGCCTATGTATAATATTGTTGGCATTAGGAATGTTGATCATTTGGAGGAGAATTGAATATTTTTGGGTTTGAATTAGACAAATCAAACCTACAGAAGATAGAGTAGGTGCAAAGGGAAAGCAACAGTCTTATTGGTGACTACTATGATATGGAGAGATCCAACTAAATGGATGAGGTTAAGAATTAGCAACATTTGTGTGCAAATATTTTCTTCACTTATTGGATTGTGATGGAAGAACATATGCCATAGCATTTTTTAGGATCTAAATAAAAAACATTGTTGTTGTAAATACTCTTGATCCTATATTAATGTGTTCTACAGGCACCCAAAAAAAACCTCGACACAACCACCACATGTTTAACTGGCATCTTAATGATCAAGTGCAATGTCTTCAAGATAGTCACCAAATTCAAGCAAAAGTTCAACCATGCAAACACAAATGACTACCAGGTAATACAATAAGAGCTACTCATGTAATTGAAGCATGTACACATGCCTCATCCACTAAACTCAAGATGGTTGCACGATATTGTATACACCCCAAAATGGTCATGACATTTAATTAATTGACTAGTTATTTAATTAATATCTCGACTACAACAATTAATTCCCTCAATTTTATTTATATTGTTCACCCTTCTCTAGGAATCATATTCCTTCTAAAATTAATTAAATAAATAAATTCCATAAGCTTTGTATTATTCTACCTAATCTCACCACCCTTTGATTATAATTCCGCCACATGTCTACAAATTTTGTACCACCTCACCACAATACATGAAATTCATTAGTTCTAATTTTAATTGAATTATCTTCTAACCAATTTTAAAAGCACATGGCTTATTCCTTCACACACTTCAACCAATTTTAAAGTTACATGGCCTTTTCTTCTCACACTTTAGTCTTCCATCCATTTGGCACGTTGCCCATTGGTCAAGAGATTCTTCCATCCAAATGGCATGTCGTCTTTGGTCAAGGGGACAACATCTTGATTCCCTCCATCTCCACCATCCATTCTTCTTGTCTGGACTGACTGGCCGGACACATTACCACCTCCTCACTGTGATGCTTGAAAAAGGCTATAATATACCCCTTTGGCATTGTATTTTGCATCCACTTTGAATAGAGTTATCATGTAGGAATATCAAGGCTTTGAGCTGGGAGCATTATGGAATCTTATACTACATTTTATATCATGTTTTGCATCATAGTTAAATCTTAGACTAACACTTTGCTTCATAGTTGCATTTTATTTCATCCTTTGCATCATAGTTGCATTTTAGATTAGTGTTTTCATAGTTAGCATTTGATCATATGGAGTATCATTTTAGTTTTCCATAGTTTGCATTTGAACATATGTAGAATCACATATATCTTCATATAGATCACTACCATAGTATCCACCACCGTTTGTCCATTCATCATAAACACCACCCTCCATTCATCATAGTATCAATTATCCTTTCCATCGTATAGTTGCATGTAGGGACTTAGTTGGCTTGCATGTTGAATACTAATCTCATTTCTTAAGTGTCATTATAATAGCCTTTATGCACATTAAATATAAGGGGCAAAGGGTTAAAGGAATCATTAAGAATAGAGGACAATGAGACATTCTTGAAAGATTCATTAAATTGCAATTTAGAGTAGCTTCTTTGCTTTCAATCTTTGATATAATTCATTTTATTAAGGTTTGTGTTGATACTAACTTTACACATTTCACACACACACATAAAATGATGCCCACAGTGGGGCCCTACCCCGTTTATTTTTAACATTCTAGAAAATTTATGTTTGCAGGTTTAGACGTGAGAGTTTTGGCGCATTTTATTGTTTCTATGGCGCATTTTGTTGTTTCTTTGGCACATTTTTGTTCCTGCTTTTTCCCATTTTCATGGTACACTTTCCAAAAACAGTGTAATTCCAAATGCTATTTCTTGTTTTACGATTTCATCGTGTTTTCATGATTTTGCTTCCAGATTGCATGTTTTACTGCTCGCACATTTTCCGTTTCTATTTTCACTAAACTTGAAGGCTAATACTTTGTGTTGTTGTTTTGCAAGTTTCCCAGATTCACTGTCAAAGACTCAAACATAAACTATTGACATATTGCAGGGGCTGGAAGTATTTACTTGTTTCCTTTTGGTTAAGTTAGGAACATAGCTTAATTAAAAGGTTAATGAACATCATGTTTTTCATGCTTGATGGATGGTAGGCATATGCTCTCCCCTTAATTGGGTGACCAAAAAGCCAGACCCATTCGTGTTTATCTACGAGTGTGAGTGGAGTATATAGCATGTGTTCTCTCTTTATTCATGTGGAATAAAGATCAACTATGGGTATACTTGCTTGCTTTTCTTTATCTTAGAGGGCTTGCCTTGTGGGAAAAAGTACTCACCCAAGGGAACGAACCAACTAGTAACACGCTAAAGCCAAGCACATTTCTAGCCGGTATACAAATGTGGGTAATGGAACAAAGGTCAGTATCACAAGGATAGTTTCGACGAGAAGGGTAGCAATGGTCTCTCAGCCGCATAGATTTCATCCCCATGAACAAATGTCTGCATTCACAACCCTTGTTATAGCTCTTGGCTAAAACCTTCTATCTATTCTTTGGTGCACCAACGGTCATTGCAGCATCCACATTCTCACCAGCTTAGTGCTGTATGAATAGGCCTACTGAGTTTATGTGGGATGGAAGCTTGGTTGGACCTAAGAAGAGAGTGCACTATAAGGGGGAGCCCATGTGGCCAAGCTTCTAAATTCATCCGCTAAGAATAAGTGTGGTTGGGGTAAAACCCACATGGAATCCAAAAGAATACAGTCTTTCACAGCCTTAGGATTGTACATTGCTTGATGTGTCTTTATCAAAAGTTTTCAAAACTAATTTCAATCACAAACATCACATGTTGAAAGTGAAAACCTTGATTCAGAAAAACATTCATCAAAACAACCAAGTCTCTAACTGGAAAATCTAACGAATCAAACAAACTTCCAAGAAACGGTCTTATTCTCCCAGTTTGGCACATCTTGTAACTTCTAATGAGGGCTTGGCTGCCTTCCGCACATATTTTGCACTAGTTTTGGCTAGCTTGCACTTAGTTTCTGGCGCTGCCTCCCTTTGGGCATAGTTTGTAGACCACAAAACCAATGACCCAGATTCATCTCCTGTATGATAGTTAGTCTCATCCTGTGAATCCTCAGCAGTGTTCAACCATTCCTTAAGTACAACAAAGTCTAAACATGTGCTTTATCAAATGATCTCACGAAAGATTAAAATCCGGAAACCCAAGTCCAAAGTTCTTAGTCCAAGAGAACATCAAAAACATCTCTCAACACTCTACGAATTTAGAGAGAGGTTGGTCTTCAATTTCTACAAAAGAGCTTCAAAGAACAATCCCAACTTGTACTCATTTTACTATTGTCAAAATCCATGACTTTTCCAAAGATTTGAGTATCTTGTATAGGAAGAAAATTTGTCTCTGATTTCATGGTTTGAACCAAAATTTCAAAATTTTCTCAAGTCCAAAATCATTCCCTAGGTACCTTAGAATCTAAACTTGTTAAAATTGACCTCATAAGTGGAATTTTCCAACCTAAACTAAGATCTAACATCCTATAAAGTACCAAAATCACTCACCTTATTCGACCTTTGACTATTAAGCCTAGTTTCATCATCGTGATTTATCATCCTCTCATCATGAAATGAAGCTATATAGTCAAATTCAACTTAGTCTCATTAGAATTTTTCATTCTATTTGACTTAGTTATAATCCTTGGTACTTTTCCAAAACTTATATCAAAGTTTAGTCTAAACTATAACACTTGTATGCCCGTTCAAAAAAGGTTGCAAAAACAAAATCTCAAAGGAAAAAGGACTCAAAAATCAAAACATTGAAATCCCAACCATTGAAACTCCAATCATTGAGACTCAAATCACCGAAACTCAAAATAGTGAAACAAAAAACACCCCAAAATAGTGAAATAACCGAAGAAGATATCCAACATGCTGAACAAGACCCCAATTTCCACAAATGTTTAGAAAATATTTTTGAAAGAAATGGGGAAAAATATCTCCTTATGTTGGCTAAACAAGGTTCCAAATTTCCAGACGACTTTGATGTGAATCAAATGAAAGCACCACCCAAAAAGCTTGAAAATGATCCTAAACAAGTGGTTGTTCTAACTCACCAAATGAAGAACCTTCAACCACAAATTCTTGATATGCAAAGGGGGGACCTCAAAATGATACTTAATCCAAGACATTTGTCCTTATCCATTTGATCAAAGTATCCACATGATCCCCTTTCCCAAACATTGTGAGTTCCCAAAGTACGACAAATACAATGGAAAAACTGATCTGATAGACCATGTAAGGTAATTTAGGACCATGAGTCTTGATTTTTCATACGAGGAAACATATTTGATGAGATTATTAATAAGAAGCTTAGGTGGAAATTGTATTGAATGATTCTTTAAACTCACCCCACCAATTAACACCTTTGAGGAATTAGTCAAAAAGTTCATCACTCAATTTTCTTACAACATCAAACATGACATCACCATGAAAGATCTTTGTAACTTTAAAAAAAAAGGGTGAATCGTTCCTTGTATTCTTGCAAAAATGGAGAAGGTTATTTGCACGATACTCTCGTCCTGTACTCGAAAAGGAAAAGATAGAAATCTTTATTGACAACCTCATTGATGAGATGAGTTATAGATTGGAATTACAATGTCCCCCAACCTTCAAAAAATTGATTGAAAATGGGATTAAAATCGAAGAGGCTTTAGTCAAGAGAGGAGTCATCAAGATATACAATGAAAACAACTCATCAAACTCCTCCAACAATTACAATGGTGGTGACAAACCCAAGTTTTGGCAAGGAAACAAGAATGTTGGAAACAATGATGGTGCAGTTGAAATTCAAAATGCAAAACCTATATTCAACCTAACTGTAGTTGCTGCCAAAAATAATCAGAATAAAAATCCCCCCAACAACCAAAGCAACAATCAAGGTAATGTTGGATCTAGATCATCATCATATCGAACAAATCGAAGGAGGTTCACCCCTTTGGGACAATCGTCAGAATTAACATTAAAGGAACTTATCAAAGCTAAAGTGATAACGTTACTAGAGGAAAAATATTGGGAACCACAAGTGAAGCCTCCATGGTGGAATGATGTCACTTCTATGACTTTCATCACAACAAGGGACATAAAACCAATGACTGCATTCAGTTGAAGCACTTGATACAATATCTAATTGACAACAAAACAATATTTGTGGGAGGACCTCAAACAAACAATGATCATGGTGCATTCAAGAACCCTATACCAAACTATGAGAAAAGAGAGTCCTTGTCATCAAATAACAAGGGAAAAAAAATAAAATATGTCTGTGACACCACTATTCTGCATATTGAGGTGGTTGATTATCCAACCCATGACAAATCCGATCTTATTGAAAATGATAACTCAACCAACGATAAAACCATTGAATAGGAACAAAACATCATTGAAATTGAAAATAGTCACCATGATGTTGACACTACCTCACATCAAATCAATGTTATCAAAATCAGAGAGCAACAAGACAACACACCTGTCAATGCAATCACATGAGGACAAGCCAAGGTAACATTGAAAGGAGCTACCCCTTCCATGTCCAAATCAATTGATATCCCTGCGACTCAATATAACATAGTGGATCAGTTGCAGAAGATACCTGCACAAATATCCATATTAGAACTTCTCAAGATTTCACCCGCTCACAAGGAGATCTTGGAACAAGCTCTAGTTGCCACCACGGTACCAAACAATCTAGAGGTTTTCCAATTCCAGACTATGGTGGGACATTTGACTGCACCACACTTCTTATCCTTTTTTTGAAAATGATGATGTATCTATCAATCATCCACACAATGTTTCCTTACACATTGAGGTCTTAATTCATAAACATCACGTTAAGCGTGTCCTAATGGATGGAGGAGTTGGCCTGAATATTTTTACTTTGAAAATTTTCCATGCACTAGGCTATTCAGAAAATTCTATTGATCCTAGAAGGAAAATCACAATAAAAGAATATGATGACAAGGAGAGATCTTCACAGGGATTGATAGTGCTACCTATTCAAGTGGGACCAGTTTTTAGAGATATAGTATGCCAAGTGTTAGACAAAGAGTTAACCTACAACATATTCTTGGGGAGACCTTGGATTCATGGCATGCAAGTAGTACCATCCACATATCACCAGTGTTTGAAGTTCCCATTCAATGGGTAGGAAATCACTATTATAGCTAACTCAAACAACCCCCAATATTGTAACACCCTCAAGACTACCCAATATAATTTTGTACCACACAACAGGGAAGCTTCAATTCAGGGTTTATCAAATGATGGGAAACAAATAAATGCCTTGTCAAAATGGGTTGAGAAAAGGGACCAATCAAAGGATAAGAATATCAGTGATGTCAATCCCTCAAATAAAGAAAGTACATCAAATCCTACTCCACAAACTAGGAAGGTCAACTCGAATCCTTATCAAAATAAGTTGCCAAGATCCAATTGAAAGACAAAGGCATGGGGGAATACTCATTTCAGCAATCCTTATGTTTATCACAAATTTCATCTTCTCCAAAGTCATATCGACAACCATCAACATCTAGATGACAATCATCACAACCAACCACACTATTTGATGGAACCTTTGTAAGAGAAAGCACATTAGTGGATGATTCAGATGACAAAGAGGTTTTGAACTGGTTGTACAAAGATGAAGAATCATCACAAACATCCACCTCTAGTGTACAGATAGAGCAGTATGGAAAAGGAAAGACAATCATGGAAAAGTTCCTATCGGTAAAAGGAAAGAAGGCATCATAGAACTGATACAACCCATCACAATGCAAGACAAGGATAAAATAGGATTGGGGTATAGAGAAGAATCAAGAGAAGAAACCAGACAACAAATTGCTGAAAGAATCCTACAACTACAAGCTAGTGATGCTCATGAAACTGATTCAAATGAATATGAGTGGGATTTTCTATCTAAAGAGTCTTGTCATGATAAGGAAATTGATGTGGTCCAAAATTATTCACCCATACATGAAGAGGGTCAAAGTTCAAGTTATAGACCGCTTGAAATAGGATCACAACATATTGATGACTCTAGTGAAGACGACCAGGCTCGGAGTGAAACGGATAATTCAGAGGAGAGTTACCTTATAGAAATTGATTTCTCTATTGGAAAATCCTAAGAAATTACCATTGGGACCCTTGCTACATCTAACTTTAACCAATCCAACGAATCTTTACCCCTGGTACATCTCGAACTAATAGATTGGGATCAAACTGATCCATCTAACATCCCCATCTTTTCAAATGACGAAGCCATTTTCAACTTCCTCTGTTTTTCCAATCCTGAAACAGATTCCACGATTGAACATGGTAACAAAGCTTCAAACCAAGAGAATGTCAAATTTTCTAGCTCCAAAATGAATAATAAAGGGAATAGATCTGATGGTGAAAACCATTCAGTGGTAGTATCAGATCTGGAAAAAGTAAAAAGAAAGAGCATATCCAATAGTGAAAACCTCTCTGAGGTGTTGAAGGATGGAATATTTGACACACTCCTTGAACACTTTCAGGAACAATCTAAAGTATTGGTTAAACCCACCATGTCTATCAACATCGACAATGAAGAAATAATAAAGACTATACATTTGGCAGAATCTTTGAAAGATCAGGAAAAACCGAACTTCATCAAATTCTTCACAGAAAGATAAATCAACTTTGCTTGGTCTTATGCTAACATGCTAGGGATTGATCCAAAACTCATCATGCATCACTTATCTCTACCAAGAGGAGTAAAACCGGTCAAGCAAAATTTAAGGAAAATGCATCCGCATATTTCCCTATTGGTAAAAGTAGAATTGAAGAAGCTACTGGATGTGGGATTTATCAGACCTATTGACTATGCTGAGTGGATTTCTAACATCATACATGTTTCCAAGCTAGACAAAAGCATCAAAATTTGCATAGATTTCAGAGATCTCAATAAAGCCTGCCCAAAAGATGATTTTGCTTTACCTAACATTGACATCATTGTCGACTTGACTATTGGACATGAAATGCTCTCGCTTATGGATGGATTTTCAGGGTATAATCAGATAAAGATAACACTTGAGGATCAAGACAAAACATCCTTCACATGTCCTTGGGGGCACTTTTTGTTGGAATGTAATTCCTTTTGGGTTGAAAAATGTTGGAGCCACATATTAGAGAGCAATAGCCACCATCTTTCATGACATGATGCACACTTTTATGGAAGACTATGTAGATGATCTGCTGAAAAAATCCTACACCAGAGAAGGACACCTAGAAATTTTAGATAAAATCTTCACCAAACTAGAGAAGTTCAATGTGAGACTAAATCCCAAGAATTGTGTATTCGATGTAACATCATCTAAAATTTTGGGGTACATTGTGTCAGCTAAAGGAATTCAGGTAGACCCTACAAAGGTAAAATCCATCATGGAAATGCCTCCTCATAAAAACATTAGCCAACTTAGATCCTTGCAAGGAATATTTCAATCTATCGAGAGGTTTATTGCACAACTGGCTGAAAAAACACACCCCTTCAATCACTTGCTCCACAAGAATGTATCTTTATGATGGGATGAAAAATGTGAAGGAGCCTTCAATCAATTGAAACAATATTTGATGAGTCCACCTATCTTGATACCACCAGCAGAAGGAAAGCCACTTTTATTGTACATAGTAACAACTGAGATATCCTGGGGAGCCTTGTTAGCGCAAGAGGATTCAACAGGAAAAGAAAGGGCAATCTATTATATCAACAGAACCTTAAATGGCTATGAGATCAATTACACCTTCATTTAAATGGCTTGTCTAGCAGTAGTGTTTGCTACCCAACAATTGCAACACTATATGCTCACCCATACCATCAAGTTAATAGCCAAGATAGATCCCCTGAAATACCTTCTTAGCAAAGCTAATCTAACTAGAAGATTGGCTAAGTGGGTCATGATGTTGAGTGAGTTTGACATCCAATATGTTGATAGGAAGGAAATCAAAGGGAAAGTAATCAAAAATTAGTTAACTGAAGCACCATTACAAGATAATCATCCAATGAACATTGAGTTTCTAGATGTTGATGTCCTAATAGTGTCCACTCAACAATGGGTCTTGTACTTTGATGGTTCTTATACACAACATGGATCAGGAGCTGAAATCTTGTTTCTCTCGCCACAAGGACATACCATTCCCAAGTCCTATAGAATGATGTTCCCTTGCACCAACAATACAACCAAATATGAAGCCTTGATCATTGGAATCAAAGTAGTAGTTGAGTGGAAGATCATAGAGTTACAGGTCTATGGAGATTCACAACTAGTCATTAATTAGGTAAATGATGACTATCAAACAAAGGATGACAAGCTGATGCCCTACAAAAGAATGGTTGATGACTTCAAAATTTACTTTTTGGAAATAATATTTGAGCAGATTCCTTGAAGTGAAAACAAAGGCACTGATGCCATGGTGACCATTGCTTCTCTCTTGTAGATTCCAGAGAAACAAGCCCGTTACAAGTTCATTGTGGAACAATTGTTCAACCCATCTTATGACAAACCTAAGTCCCAATTATCTACCATCTAGTTGAGGCTAACACTTCCCTCTATGGAAAAATCTATATGTACCTAAAAGATAACACTATCCCTCCCGACCTATCTCACAATCAAAAACAAAACTTCATCCACCAAACCACCAGACACACCCTTATCGCGAATGTCCTTTATCGACGATCTCCTGACGAAACTCTCCTCCAATGTCTAGAACATGACAAGTCTGAAACAACTTTATGGGAAGTACATGAAGGTGTTTGTGGAACTCATTTGAGTGGTTTAACCTTAGCTAAGAAACTCCTCTGTTTGGGATATTACTGGCCGACTATGGAGAGGGATTATTTTAAGTTCATCAAGAAATTCCAAAAGTGTCAGATTCATGGGAATCTCATCCATGCACCAGTGCAGGAACTTCACCCTTTTGCATCAGCATCGCCCTTTTGTTAGTGGGGATTGGACCTCGTAGGAAAGATTCATCCATTTTCATCAAATGGAAACAAGTTCATTATCATAGCCACTGAGTATTTCATGAAATGGATTGAAGCTATCCCTCTAACTACCATCATAGGAAAAAAAATCTCATCCTTCATCCTGAACTATATTATCTGTAGATATGGCATCTTGCAGTCCATCATTACTGACAATGGAAAACCTTTCAAAAATCAAGACGTTGAAGAACTTTGTGAGAAATTTCACATCCAACATTGGTTTTCTACACCATATTATCCTCAAGGAACTGGCCAAGCAGAGGCCTCAAACAAGACTATCCTGAAGATCTTAAAGAAGACCATCAATGATGTTGGACGTGACTGGCATGTGCAACTAAACCCTACTCTATGGGCTTCTAGAACCAACATTTGTACCCCGACAGGAGCTACACCCTATGCTTTAGTCTACGGAGCAGAAACTATTCTACCTATTGAGGTTGAATTACCATCACTCCATGTGTCGCTAAAAGGGATCATTTCAGATGAGGATTACAGAGTGTCTAGGTTACAAGAATTGGAACTCTTGGATGAGCATCATCAACATGCAATGGATCACCTGAAAACATATCAACAGAGGATATCCAGAAGCTACAACCATAGAGTCAAGCCTAGAACATTTTAGGTTGGTGATTTAGTCTTGAAACAGAATCCCTGTAATCAACAAGATCAAGAGAAGGGGAAATTTGAACCAAACTAGCTAGGTCCCTTTGTTAGTGTGTCAGCCTTCGGATCAAGAGAATATCAGTTGTCCACACTAGAAGGGGATTTGTTTGATGAACCCCTCAATATCCTACATCTTAAGAAGTTCTACACCTGAATCATCCAATGCATTAGAAAAAGGTCCTAAAAAATACCAAAAACATCAGAAAATGTCCTAAAAAAATGGTTGCCTTGATGAAAACCTGGAAAACAGGTGTCTTGACAACAACAAAAAAAGCAAAAAAGATCAAAATATAAAAAAAAAAATAGGAGAAGAGAAAATTCTAAAAAATCATAAAATTTGAAAGTGCAATAAAACAAGTAGTGAAAACTTGGAAATAGGTACTATTTGTGATAAGCTAGTTTTTCCATCTATTTGAGCATGTCGACTCATTCGCTTCACCATCCATCTTCCTATCCTTT